>JAJIBD010005295.1:0-40798 GCA_021461705.1 Cryptotis parvus
TGATAATTAGAATGGGAAGGAATGGCAGTGAAGATAGATGCTCGGTAACTACAACAACTCCGCTTCATGGATGACATCGTTCTAATAACACCAAACATTAGCCAAGCGGCACAAATGCTGGCTGACCGAGAATGTGGAAAGATAGGTCTACAGCTGAATCTCAGCAAAACTATGTTCATGGAAAAATTAACTAGTTCCAGAAGCCCCGTTCACTCTCAATGTAACAGACATCTCTGAATGTAGCAGTTATGTATACCTAGGTCGAGGAAGTCAACATGATGAATGACCTAAAATCTGAGCTGCCCAAGAGAAAGTGAGCAGCATGGAATGCCTTCAAATGAATCGAAGAAATAGCTAAAAAAGACAAAGAACCTCTGGCTCTGGGCACATCTCTTCCACTCCACCATTCTCCTTGCATTAACATACACCTCAGAGATCTGGGCCCTACGAAAGCAGGATGAGAATGCTATTCGTGTCTCCCAAAAGAGGAATTGAAAGAGCTATGCTTGGAATATCATGCCTCACTCAAGTGAAAGAAGGAATCCGGAGCTCCCACCTCCATCGTTGTTCCAGAGTCAGGGACACTGTCTCATTTTCCAAGGCATTGAAAATCAGATGGGCTGGATATGTAATGTGATTTCGAGACGACCCATGGACTAAAGCCATTACTGACTAGATCCCAAGGGATGTCAAAGATTACGTGGCCTCCCACCTACAAGATGGTCAGACTTCTTCGTCAAGACCCTGAAAGAACGGTTTGAGGCTCTTTGTATTCCTGAAGCAACCAGATGCCATTGGGCTACAATGGCTCGTGATAGGTCAAATGGAAATATTACTGGTGCCCGCTCGAGCAAATCGATGAATAATGGGATGTCAATTGATCAAGTGATCAAGTGAATCCAACAGGGAGGGTCATGTCAACAAAGAACTCTAAACAGAGTATAGAAGGACTATGCCACATCCTATTGCAGGTATAAACAAAGATTACACCAAGGACTAATCCCAAGATTATCTCTTATGTATAACACTGGAGAGAGGGCTGATATAAAGTAATACATCTTAATTTAATGAGCTTCATTTAATCTAGATGATACCCACAAGGTCCTTTTTTATTATTATCTGCACCAGGGTGACTCTTAGTATCTTTTTCTCCATATACTGAAAGGGTCACACTCAATTGCTCGAGAGCAAACTAGTATGATCCTTCCTATAGCCTTCCTATAGTCTCAACATAGCCAGGATAGTAGTCTCCTGGTAAATTCTAACTGTCCACGGTGGAATAATAAAAATTTTTAAAAATTCTAATGGTCCCACACTGGGTGCAGTGGGTATAAAGAGGAGCTGTGTCCAATCTAGAAAACATAGAAATTATAGTAGATGTAAAATTCAGAAGTTATTCAGTCAAGGTGACTTCTGTAACTGCCACACCCTCTAGAAATATTTACATAGAAGAGAGGTCTCATTAGAATGAAACTGGACTTAAATAGATTAAACTGTGAGTGGACAAAACACCAAAGCTCTCAGAATAACTAAATCTGTCATCTAACAGATGATGATCCAGATTCAGGGATGCTGTCTCTTTTGCCAAGGCGTCGAAATTCCAGATGGCTGAATATGTAGTGCGATTTGTAGACGTCTGCTGGTCTAGAGCTGCTACCCACTGGATCCCATTGGACGTCAAAAGATCACGTGGACGCCCACTTACAAGTTCATCAGACTTCTTCGCTAAGACCCTGAATGAATTGTTTGAGGCTCTTCTCATTCCTGAAGCAAGCAGGTGTCTTTGGGCTACACTGTAACATGAATAGGGTCAAATGGATATGTTATTGGCGCCCAGTGGGGCAAATTGATAAATAATAGTATGTCAAGTGATCAAGTGATCAAGTGAACTTTATATATTCATACACATAAACTTATATATTTGGCATCAAATTAGAAAGAAATAGAACATCCAGTCCAACAAGTTCCAGCAAGTCTAGATGAAATAGAGCAGCATGGCTTTAAACAACTAAGAAATTTTCAGAAATCTAACATAGAGAAGTATTGGAGGACAGGTTTAGCTAACCTGGGAGCTTTGTTGTTTTGCCCACTCCCAGCTTAATCTATTTAAGCCAAGGTTCATTCTAATGAGACCTCTCTTCTATGTAAATACTGTTAGAGGGTGCGGCAGTTACAGAAGTCACCTTGACTGAATAACTTCTGACTTATACATCTACTAAGACTTCTATGTTTTCTAGATTGGACACAGCTCCTCTTTATACCCACTGCACTCCCAACGTGGGACAGTTAGAATTTACTGAGGAAACTACCATCCTGGCTACGTTGAGACTATAGGAAGACTATAGGAAGGATCATACTAGTTTGCTCTAAGCAGGTGAGAGTGACACTTTCAGTACATGAGAACAAGATGCTCAGAATCACCCTGGTGCAGATAATAATAAGAACCTTGTGGGTACCATCTAGATTTCATGAATCTCATGAAATTAAGATGTATTACTTTTCTACCAGCCCCCTCCTCTCTCTCCAGTGTTTTACATAACAGATAATCCCAGAAGAAGAGATTAGTCCTTGGTGTAACCTCTGTTTATACCTGCAATAGGGTGTGGCAGTACACTATGTTTAGGGTTCTTTGTTGACATGACCCTCCCAGTTGGATTACTTTGGTGTATATAGCGGGCTAACTTGAGGCCCCTTTACTTTTGGGCCTTTTCACTTTCGGCTTTTGGCTCCTCAGCTTTCAGCTTTTTGGCTCCTGTGGCTTTTAGCTCCTTGTCCTTTTGGCTTTTGACTTTTAGCTTTTTGATCTTTTGCCTTTTGCTCCTTCTTTTGGGTAGGACTCACCTCGCGTAGCTCCTCTCTGGTGAGAGACTTAGGCTCTTTTGTATGGTCTAAGTTCCGACCAGAGCTAGAGTTTGTTAATTATATTGAAGTGCTGTGGAAGAGCTTTTGTACTATTAAAAGCCTTTTTGGAACTGCAACGGACTCGTGAGTTTTCGTCTGTTCTCCCCAGCATCCTCGGAGGTAGAAGAGAACTTCTGTCTTGACACTGTCGGGGACCCCAGCAGAATTCCCTGACATCTGGCATCCCTGGGTGGGTCATGAAATTAAATCTAACAAGACTAGAGTTAAATTAAATCTAACTGTAAATCTAAGAGTCATGCAATTAAATCTAAGAAACAGAATTTAAGGCTTGATGATAACCTAGAGAAAGAAAAGAAGCATCCAGAGGAGGCAGAGTCTCAAACTGAAAATCTGCCAGGAGTTAGTACCTCCAAAGGTGGAGATGCCTCTCTGATGGAGTCTGATGCTCACTTTGAGGGCTTCTCTAAAACTCTTATAAACTTTGATAACGAGGGGAGGAATGGAATTCCCTGAGCCCATTTAGATCTCAAAGGCCTTGTTGTTCTTCCTGTTCTCAATTTAATAGTCAAAGAGCAAAACTCTGGAAGCTTCAATACATTCCTCATGACTATTCTTTATTTTGGTCTTTTATGGAGCTAACTCTTGTGATTTTTGTGATAAAACTGCACCTCTCCCAACAGGAGCTGAGTGCAAGTCCTGGAGAGCAAGCTGTTAAGTTTAAGGTAGAGGCTTTCCTGGACCTTTGGTTTAAGGAAATGAAAGGTCAGATTTCTTGGTGGAATCTTTATTTAAATCAGCTGAAAAGATCTTTAGGCTCTATCTACAGTTGCCTGCCACCTTCATGTGCACCATAGCATTCCATAGAGACAAACCGGACTAAATGGTCTGCTTTTTCTTTGTCTGTGCTCCATCCGACGTGGCTGGAGGTATGCAGACAATTAAGTTATGTGATTGGATATTTATGGAAAACGACTTCTGGCAATAGGGATAATTTTGGCGAATAATTTATGGTAAATGTTACAGCTAATGACAAATTGTTAAATGTGCTCAAAAAACTTTCAGAATCCAGTTGTTGAAACAACAAAAGACAGGTATTTTTAACATTATTTACCTTAAATCTGTCTTAAGGAGAGCCACTGGAAAACAGTGATGCAGACGCAAAAACCAGTCAATTTACCTAAGTAAAAATTAATTAAAATGGGTAGCAGGTCTAAAAACACCTAATTTCTTTCACTACAGATCTAAAAACACCTAATTTCTTTCACTATAAAGACTTAATTTCAAATTGCAAACTGCTCTTCAAACCTCCCGGATTGGTTAATGAGAACTTTGCTTTGCAGCCTGTTGATCTTGGTTCATCTTTAATAAAAATAACCAATAACCTTGCATTGCAGCCTATTGATTCTTTATTTTTTTCTTTTGGATCACACCCGACAATGCTCAGGGGTTACTCCTGGCTCTGCACTCAGGATTACTCCTGGCGGTGTTCAGGGGACCATATGGGATGCCAGGGATTGAACCCGTGCGGGAAGCGAGTTCCCTTCTACCTCCGGCCGGTGGGGAATGGATGAAGACTCAGGAATCCGATGCAGTTTTAAAAGGACTTTACTATCACAGGTTCCAATATACAATCCAAGAGCAGGGAAAACCTCTGGACTCTGGGTTCCCAGCTAGGCCCCAGCCAGGTGTAGGCCAAGATGGCTCCCACCACGTGTTGAGGCCCAACAGAGAATGGAGAGGACAGAGAAGCAAAACGCCAAGGGAAGCCAAATGGCAAAAAGGGGGAAAAAGAGAGCTTCTTTCTTCTTGCAGCTTATTTTATAGCTAGAACTCTGCCCAAACTTCCGCCCAGCCCATTCTGGGCTGGGCTATCTAGAGATGAAAACAGGAAAATAGCTCTATAGAAATGTAGCAACTTCAGTACACCTTCTGGCTGTTCATGAGGACCCAGAGCTAATTCAAAGCCTCCTAGAAGAGCTGAGAGGAGCTCTAAGCTAAATGAAAGTTCCTCTGGCAGGGAGGATCAAATGCCCTCAGGTAATTTCTCCCAGAACCTCACCTAATGCCTTTTTATATGCTAATGTCTTGAGCCAAGATGTGCCTGGAAAAGCCTTTATAGGGTAGAGAAGGGGGTTTCTGAGATGGCATGTCTCTGTACCAAAGACTAATACTAATGCCAGTTAAATATTTCTCCAAGCCTTCACAAGTCTCGCTCTACTTCACGGTAGTTTTGTGTTTTAGTTGCCTTTGAGTTATCAGGGAGCCATGCTTGCTTGCTTGTAGGCAAACAGCATTTCTCTCTGGTCTAATTACTTAGGGATCCAACGTGGCCAGGCAAATATTCTGGTAAGATCTAGCTAGTCTCACGATGATTGTGGTAGCATGAGAGAATATTTATACCAGTTAGTACAGAATACATGGTCAGATAAACTTCCACATTTAGACTACCCCCCTATCTACGAAGTGATTTGCAGGAGGCAATTCAGAGCAGATGCAGAGGCTCTTAGAGGAGTCCTGCAACAAGTGTCTTTATATTTTCTTGCTGCGTTGAAGTGTTTAAAGGTGAGAGCACGTGAATAACTCTCAAGGAGAAGATATTTTGTAAGAATTTTCTAAGATTTTTATGTACAGAAATGACTAATGAAGTTTTCTTATGTTTTGAAGAAAAATGAAATGGATTTCCACATATGATATTCAGTGTCAAGGTTTTAAAACTTAATGAGTTTTCTAATGTTCTGTTTATAGGTAAAAAAAACTAAAAAAATAAAAAGGAGAAAAAGGGTGAACTCCAAGTATAGGGCTAAATTTCAAAATCTACTAAAAACAAATAAAAGGTTTTTAATAGCTTTGTTCAGAGATTTACAGGAAAAGAACTTGGCTGCTGAGGATTCCTTCTGTGATGTTCAAGACTTTGGATTCTGATCACAGTACTCATTACAAAAATGTTTGCCAAATCAATGAAAAAAGTTTTTCTAATGATTCTGTTCACAGGATAAGATGTTGGGATGCAGTAAACTTGTGCTACAGTGCTCAATACTCCAAGATATCTAAAACAGTGCTTCACTACAAAACTTAATTATTTGTAAAAAGTTTTTCCTTATGTTTTCTTTCACAAGGTGTGTGTGCGCATTTGTGCTGGCCATTATGTTTGTGAATAATGTTGTGTCTATGTTATATCTAAACTGCTGCATTCTCAATTGGATTAATCAGCTCCTTCACTGACCTGTTAGACTCCTCAAATTTGATTCATCAATTTTCATACTTATCTCACTGCTCTACCTGCATTGGAGCTTCTTTATGTTCTTCTCTCCATTCCAGACTTGGATTCCTGCCAAAGCCCTCATGATTTCTATTTGTGACTAATTATGAAAAGTGTTTTAGTCTTGCCTAAAATTATGTTATAGGTATGGTTACCTGTGCCAGTGTTGCCTTGCTGAAGATGCCTTGCGAAATGCCTGTACCTCTGTTCCAGAGACCTATTCCAGCTCTTGAGAAGTTTGTTCCACTGCTCCTGAAACCTGATCCAGTGTTCCTGATAATACATGGAACTCCTGATGATTGCTCTCCCAAGATTCATTCCTGTCTTCACCGATACTGCTGTTCCAGAATCAGTTCTTGAACCTTGTGCCAGAGACCTGACTTCATGGGAAATTGACTGTCACTAATTTAGGACAATACAGTCCGTAGTCAGTTATGACCAAACAGCCAGAGACATTTTACTATGAAATTTACTCGGTTCAAAATGAATTCGGAGATTGGGACAACATATGATATTACCTTGTAATTGGAATTGTTCCTTTTCATTATCACTCCTCTGTATGTATTATTTAGAATACTTGTATTTTTATATTTTTGTAAACAAAAAAGGGAGAGAGAAATACATGTATATGATTCATGGTATTTAGTCATATGTCCTTGTTATAATTTTAAATGTTGTTAATGTATTTTAAGTTTGGTACAACAGCAAACAAGGGGCACAATACGAAAAATGCTGCTTGAGCCATACTTCAGTGGAATCAACCCCTCATTCAGGTGTCCCACACTCTCCCCCTCACAATTCTCACTAAGTATCATGAAGTAATGTACTCCTACAGTCACATCAGCAGGGATGTATACAAAGCCCCTTCAGCAGAAGTGACTCTCACCAGAATTCTTGTCTTTACCACACCCACTCTGGCACTTCCACTTAGTTTGCTCTCCCAAAAGTACCCCTGTGTCTATGGGCTGCTTTGCCTCTCTATAATGTCAAGAAACTTAAAATGCATATTGTAAATTCTCAGTCTGTGGCATTTTGTATCTTCTTGAAACATTTTCTTACAAGTTTTAAGAAAAAATTAAATCCTTATGGAATCACTCATGAATGTTATGAAATATCTAACAATTACAAATTACTGTTTCTGTGAGCTACTGGCAAATTGTATCACTTTTATCACTTGTCTTCCCGTTCTTCATTGATTTGCTCGAGCGGGCACCAGTAACATCTCCATACATCCTGTTGCAAGCAAGTTCACCACAGGGACATCTGCTTGATCCAGGAAAGGAAATCCTCAAACCATTCCTTCAGGTCATGGGATTGAGGTCCATAATTGTTACTGTTTTTTGCATATCAATTAAAACACAGGTAGCTTGCTAGGCTCTGCCATGTTGGTGGTATAATCACAGAAGAAACGATCTCATCTCAAGCATTTACTGATGAAACTAAAACAGAAAAGATCAGGTTTTCTATAGGGTGGAGCTCTCAGGAGCTGTGAGTCTGGATGTTGAAAAAGATTCACTTCATGGTGTGAGGGTTGCTCTTGGTTCCTACTAGGCTCACTACGATGAAGGGTCACAACTAGAATCTGCCTAGTCTGTATACAGTGTATAATTGTGAAAGATCCTGGGAAGGACCTGATCCTAACATCTATTACTATCTAAGACTGTTGCACAGCTGTGGAGCAGCCAACAGAGCAATGTTGGACTTGGTCAGGGACTGGTCGAGCCCCTTACCAGCCACCAAAGGACAACACCATGGGACAACACCATGGCCGAGCGACACAGCTGTGGCTGTGAAGTGATTGGGTCTGGATCTCTTCTGGGGTTGCCGATGGAGCTGTGGGTCTGGCATATCTCTCTTCTAGGGGAGCTAGCATGGAAGTGGAGGAGAAGGTGGAGGAGCCCAAATCCCTGCTCCAAGTCAGTCCAGGGTGGTCCCTCCACCACACGTGTGAGCAAACCCTTGGAGCAATGTTGGACTCGTCCCCCTTACCAGCCACCGAAGGTCAGCTCCATGGGATTGCTTCCACATGGGGCCTAGAGGTGCACCTGAGGGTCTGAAGTGGTTGGGTCTGGATCTCTTCCGTGGATGCCAACAGAGCTGTGGGTCTAGCATGTCTCTTGGGTAGCTGGCATGGAAGTGGAGTAAAGAGTGGAGGAGTCAAAATCCAAGCTCCAAGTCAGCAAGCATGGCCCCGCCCACGATGTGTGAAGCGAACCCTTGGAGCAATGTTGGACTCGGTCAGGGGCTGTCGGGGCCCCGTACCAGCCACCGAAGGTCAGATCCATGGGTTGCGCCCACTTGGCAGACAAGCGGCACAGCTGTGGGTCTGGCTGCTCATGGTGCCCCAAGTCCTGGTAAATTTAAGAGGAAAAAATATGTTCCAAGTCATTTCATGAATACATCAGTCATCTATAACAAACCAGACAAAATCATTACAAAATGCACAGCAAATAAGAGAATAGATTTAAAATATTGACATTTTTTATAAAAAGCACTAAATAACAATTTTAAGGGGTTTGGGGCAAAAGATAGAACACACCCAGGAGTGTTTAGGGCTTACTTCCTATTCTGTTGTGCTCAGGGATCTTTCCTGGCAAGCGCAGGGGGCCATATATAGTACCAGGATTGAATCTGAATGGGGTCTGCAAGGCAAATGCCTAAATGTGTTTCTATACGTCTAACCCCATTTAATAGTATTAAATAATGAGATATAATAATCCATAAGATTTGTAGTCCAGCAAAGTCCACATGGTTTTAAATATAATCATATATTTTGCAATATTCGCAGGTTAAACAATATAAGCATAAAAAGAATAGGTTTGAAATTGATTAAAATATTCTTTTCTTAGTCAAATGCTATATATACAATCGGGAATAAAATGAAAATTTCACAACTTTTCATTGATTACTTATGAGTAAACAATAACAGCATTCATCATATTTATTGCTAAAAGGATGAATGTTTCTTCATTCAAAGATTAGGATAAGTTGTCACTATTTGAAGATGACATGATTTTATACCTGGAAAACCATAAACTCTCTACCAAAAAAACTCCTAGAAATAATAGATTCTTCCAGTAGAGTGGCAGAGTACAAAATCAATACCCAAAATTCAATGGCCTTCCTATATGCAAACAACAAAAAAGAAGAAAGGGACATTAAAGAAACTCTCCCATTCACAGTTGCACCCAGAAAACCAAATACCTAGGAATCAGTTTGACAAAGAATGTCAAGGAACTCTACAAAACAAACTACAAAACATTACTTCAGGCAATAAAAGAGGACCTGAGGAAATGGAGACACATTTCCTGCTCATGGATTGGAAGGATTAACATTATCAAAATGGTAATAATCCCCAGAGCTTTATACAGATTCAATGTGGTCCCTATAAAGATACCCATACTTTTCTTCAAAGAAATTGGACAAACACTCCTGAAATTTGTATCGAATAATAAACCCCCATGAATAGGTAAAGCAACCCTTGGGAAAAAGAAGATGGGACGTATCACTTTCCCCAACCTCAAGCTCTCCTATAGATCAGTTGTAATTAAGGCAGTGTGGTATTGGTATAGTGACAGACCTGTAGACCTATGGAATAGAATTGAATATCCTTAAACACACTCTCAAATATACAACCACTTAATCTTCAATAAAGGAGCAAAAATATTAAGTGGAGCAAAGAAAGCCTCTTCAACAAATGGTTGAATAAAACTGAGCAGCTACATGTAAAAAATGAACTTAGACCTCCTTCTAACAACATTCACAAAAGTCAGATCAAAATGGATTATAGATCTCAACATCATACATGAATCTATAATGTACATTGAAGAAAACATAAGAAAAACGCTCTATGACATCAAAACTAAAGGTAACTTTAAAGATGACACACCACTGACCAAGCAAATGGAAGCAAAATAAACAAATGGGATTATATAAAATCGAAAAGCTTTTTGCACCTCAAAAGAAACAGTGACCAAGATACAAACACAATCCTCAGAGTGGGAAAGGATATTCACCCAATACCCATCTGACAAGGGGTTAATATCCAGGATATATCAGGCACTGATAACACTTTACAAAAAAGAAAAACAGCCAACCCCATCAAAAATGGGGGAGAAGAAATGAACAGAAGCTTACAAAAAGAAGAAATTTAAATGGCCAAAAGCATATGGAAAAGTGCTCTTCATCTTTAATCATCAGGGAGATGCAAATCAAAACAACAATGAGGTACCATCTCACACCACAGAGACTGGCACACATCCAAAAGAGAAAAACAACCGGTGATGGTGTGGATGTGGGGAAAAAGGGACCCTCATCCACTGTTGGTGGGAGTGCCGATTGGTCCAGCTCTTTTGGAAAACAATATGGCCATTCCTCAAAAAACTAGATATTGAGCTCCCATTTGATCCAGCAATATCACTCCTGGGAATATACCAAAGAGACGGAAAAACACATAGCAGAAACACTATCTGTACTTCCTTATTCATCGCTGCACTATTCACAATAGCTAGAATATGGAAACAATCTAAGTGCCGAGAACAGAGGATTGGGTAAAGAAACAGTGGTACATCTACATGATGAATTACTATGTAGTTGTCAAAAAGAAAAAATTGTGAAATTTACCTGCAAATAGATGGACATGGAGACTATCTTGCTGAGTGAAATTAGTCAGAAGAAAAAAAAGATATAGAATGACTGCATTTGTTAATGGGATATAAACAGTGTTTTACTGAGTGTGGGACATGGTAATGTCAACCTAGAACTCACTACTGAATAATCACAAAGAGACTTACATGAGAAACCCTAAATGTCTGAAGGGCTAGCCACAATTTGTAAAAGAAGGGGGAGATTAATCCCTTGTCAGATAGGTATTGGGTGAATATCCTTTCCCACTCTGTGGATTATCTTTGTATCTTGGTCACCATTTATTTTGAGGTGCATAAGCTTTTCAATTTTGTATAACCCCATTTGTTTATCTTTGCTTCCATTTGCTTGGTCAGTGGTGTGTCATCTTTAAAGGTACTTTTAGTTTCTATGTCATAGAGCCATTATCCTATGCTTTCTTCGATGTACCTTATAGATTCATGTCTGATGTTGAGATCTATAGTCCATTTCGATCTGACTTTTGTGCATGGCGTTAGAAGGAGGTCTAAGTTAATTTTTTTGCATGTAGCTGCCCAGTTTTCCCCAGCACCATTTGTTGAAAAGGCTTTCTTTGCTCCACTTAATATTTTTTTGCTCCTTTATCGAAGAAAATGTGGTTGTATATTTGAGAGTATGTTTCAGGATATTCAGTTCTAATCCATAGGTCTACGGATCTGTCTATATACCATTACCATAGTGTCTTAATTACAACAGCTCTGTAGTAGAGGTTGAGGTAGGGGAAAGTGATACCTCCCATCTCCTTTTCCCAAGGATTGCTTTAGCTATTCGTGGGGGTTTATTATTCCATACAAATTTCAGGAGTGTTTGTTCAATTTCTTTGAAGAACATCATGGGTAACTTTTATAGGGACCACATTGAATCTGTATAACGCTCTAGGGAGTATATCCAGGATATATCAGGCACTGGTAGCACTTCACAAGAAAAAAAAGCCAACCCCATCAAAAAATGGGGAGAAGAAATGAACAGAAGCTTACAAAAAGAAGAAATTTGAATGGCCAAAAGGCATATGAAACAGTGCCCTTCATCTTTAATCATCAGGGAGATGCAAATCAAAACAACAATGAGGTACCATCTCACACCACAGAGACTGGAACACATCCAAAACAGCAAGAACAATCGGTGCTGGTTGGATGTGGAGAAAAAAGGGACTCTCATCTACTGTTGGTGGGAGTGCCGATTGGTCCAGCCCTTTTGGAAAACAATATGGCATTCCTCTGAAAACTAGATATTGAGCTCCCATTTGATCCAGCAATATTACTCTTGGGAATATACCCAAGAGACCGAAAAACACATAGCAGAAGCACTATCTGTACTTCTTTATTCATCTCTGCTCTATTCACAATAGCTAGAATCTGGAAACAACCTAAATCCTAGAGAACAGAGGATTGGCTAAAGAAACTGTGGTTCATCTACACTATGGAATACTATGCAGCTCCTGGAAAAGACAAAATTATTAAATTTACCTGCAAATGAATGGGCATAGAGACTATCATGCTGAGTGAAATTAGTCAGAAGGAAAAGGACAGATATAGAACGAATGCATTCATTAAAATTATATAAATAGATACCAGTGTTTTACTAAATGTGGGAAATGGTAATGGCAGATTAAAACTCACAATTGAATATACACAAAGAGACTTAAGTGATAAACTCTAAATATCTGCAGGGCTAGCCACAATGCGTAAAAGAAGAGGGAGAGAGAGGCAGAGAGAGAAAGAGAGGAAAGCGGGACTACCTGTTATTGAGGCAGCCCTGGGGGGGGGGGGGGGGCGTGGGATACATTGCCGGTGGAAATGGGGCACTGGTGGAAGGATGGGTGCTGGAATACTCTACTACCAAGAACCAATTATGAACACCTTTGTATTGTATGTCTCACTGTGGTATAATAAAAATTTAAAAAAAGACGGGGAGAGAGATACAGAGACAGAGAGAGACAGAGATAAAGAGAGAAAAAGGGGGGATACCTGCTATTAAGGCAGCCTGGCAGTGGGTGGGAGGGGGTGTGGGTATCCTGGTGGTGGGGATTGGGCACTGGTGGAGGGATGGGTGCTGGAATACTGTATTAACAATAACCAATTATAAACACCTTTGTAACTGTATGTTTCACTGTGGTATAATAAAAATTTAAAAAATTTAAAAAGATTAGGATAAAGCAAATAGCTTACTACACTTTTATAAATATTGAAGAAATATTCTAGGTACTGCAATGAGACAAGAAGAAAAACAAAATGAAAGTATTCAGATGGAAATAGAAAAGGAAATGTGTTCTTAATTTCATACAGTATGATCATTAATGTAGGTTAGCTATGTGTGCTACAGAAAAGGTTTTAAAAGTAGCAAGTGAGTTTAACACATTTTATCAGTGCAAAAACAGCATTAAAATTTAATAGGAATATAGAAAAATGCATTGGTAAGGCTCTTACCTTCTTCAATGCAGATCCAAGTTCAGTTGCTGACATCTGATATAGTCCCCTGAGCATCGTCATAAGTAATCTCTTATCACAGAACCGAGAGTAAGTCCTGAGCACAGCTGCATGTAACCCCAAACCAAAACAATAGTAAATATATAATAGTAACAAAATAAATTTTAATAGGAGGCCAAAAGATATAGTACAGCAGGTAGGGCACTTGTCTTGCATGCAGGTTACCTGGATTCAATCTCTGAAAGTATTGTACCTCCAAATCACCCAGGGGTGATTGCTGAGGTGCAGTCAAGATTAAGCCTTTAACACTGCTGAGTGTGTCCCCAAATAAACCAAACAAATAAATAATTAACATTTATTAGGCTTGGATTTGCTAAAAGGGCTACTGTGTATGCTTAAATGTGGGAGATGCAAATTCCGTTTTTGGCACTGCCTGGTTTGCTGTGCACAAACAGGGGGCAACCTCTAAGTTGCAAGAATTTTCAAGAGGTGGCTCCTGAACACCACCAATATGGACCAAAAAATACACAGAAACATATTAGCTGTATTTTCATTTTCTAGCAATGAAATGGGAAATTGAAAAGCAACAGTTAAAAAATGAAATAATTAGGAATGGATTTAGTATCATGCCACTTTAATGAACAGAGAAGTAGAAAATATTTTTAGATAATTTAGAAAGGCTTGGATACATATATTTTTATGGATTGAAAGGCTTGTTATTGTTAAGATGTCAATTCTTCCAAACCAATGAATAAATCAAAGCATTCCTAATCATAATAACTGCATTTTAGAAGCTGTCACAATGTTTTAACTTCAGTTGGAAATATGAAAGATATAGAGCAGCCAAATCAATTTGGAAATGAGCAAAAATGAACAACACAATTAAAGAAATTACAATAATGAGGGGCCGGAGCAATATTCCAGCGGGTAGGGCGTTTGCCTTGCATGTGGCCGGCCTATGCCAGCCTATACCGGCCTGGGTTCGATCCCCGGCATCCCATATGGTCCCGAGGCACCACCAGGAGTAATTCCTGAATGCAGAACCAGGAAAAACCCTGAGCATCACCGGGTGTGACCCACAAAAAGCAAAAAAAAAAAAAACAGAATTTACAGTAATGAATTTCACATACTTTTTAAAAAAATTTTGCTATATTTTTGTTAATCTATAGTTCTGCTATTGAAATATCTTTTCCATAACTTGGAAGTTATTTTCTCCAATTATTACACAGATCCAACCTGTCAGTCCTGAGGCTAGATTAGGCTATGTGAAGTGTTGGCTGAATCTTTGACAAACACAAAAATAAGATAAACTGGAAATAAATAAAGGAACTGAAGTTCAGGCAGAAGTTCAAAGAACTACAATTCTCTAACTCAGTAAAAGCATGTCACACTGTTGGAGGACAGATTTAGCTATTCTGGGAGTTTTGTTGTTTTGCTCACTCCCAGCTTAATCTTATTTAAGCCAAGGTTCATTCTAATGAGATCTATCTTCTATGTAAACACTGCTAGAGGGTGTGGCAGTTACAGAAGTCACCTTGATTGAATAACTTCTGACTTATACTTCTACTAAGACTTCTATGTTTTCTAGATTGGGCACAGCTCCTCTTTATACCCACTGCACCCAGCGTGGAACAGTTAGAATTTACCAGGAGACTACCACCCTGGCTACGCTGAGACTATAGGGAAGACTATAGGAAGGATCATACTAGTTTGCTCTAAGCAGGCAAGTGTGACCCTTTCAGTACACGAGAACAAGATACTCAGAATCACCCTGGTGCAGATAATAATAAGGAGCTTGTGGGTACCATCTAGATTACATGAAGCTCATGAAGTTAAGATGTATTACTTTATATCAGCCCCCTCTCTCTCCAGTGTTTTACATAAGAGATAATCTCCTTAGTCCTTGGCATAACCTTTGTTTATACCTGCAATAAGGTGTGGCACTACACTCTGTTTAGGGTTCTTTGTTGACATGACAACCTCCCGAATGGATTACTTTGGTGTATATAAGGGGCTGACTTGAGGCCGCTTAACCTTTTGCCTTTTGGTTCCTCAGCCTTCAGCTTTTGGCTCCTGCGGCTTTTGGCTTTTGGCCTTTTGCTCTTTGGCCTTTTGCTACTTCTTCTGGGTAGGACTCAGCTCGGGTGAGATCCTCTCTCTCTTTGGTGGGAGACTTAGGCTCTTTTGTATGGTCTAAGTTCGGACCAGAGCTAGCTAGAGTTTGTTCATTATATTGGATTGTTGTGGAAGAGCTTTTGTACTATTAAAAGCCATTTTTGGAACTGCACCGGATTCGTGAGTTTTCATCTGTTCTCCCGGCGTCCTCGGAGGTAGAAGACAACCTCTGTCCTGACACTGTCGGGACCCCCGGCGTTCCCGACAGATGATAAACAGGAAAACAAGTGATACAAGTGATACAATAAATTAGGCTAATAACTTTGCATAACAGAGCAATAACATATTAGTATATAACTCTGGGTGTGCTCCACTCCCAACTTATAGTGTGGATTGAAGCCTTTCCAAAAAATTAGAAAGAGAAAACTCTAGATAAGGTCTCTTGTCCTTGAATTATTATTACCTGGCCTTCAAAGCCTAAAAATTGGGACAATATTTTTATGTTTTATCATTTTGTATAGTTTTATCTGTAAAATGAAATATGACTGAGAGCATCAGCCCAGGCGAGGGTTTTACTGTTCATTCTGGATCACCCTGGTTTACAGTATACTTTTTCTTCCTTCCTCTTTCTATTAAAAGCCCATTCTTGTGATCTTGTAGACAAGACAGTACTTTGGAGATAAAAATCAGTCATATTCCATTCTGGTGGCATGTTTCCATGAAGATTTTTCTCCTCAACAAAAGAACTTTTTTGGTCTGAGGTAGAAAGTGGCTGGTCGAAAGTAAAGACACTTTTGGAATGACACATATGTTCATTTTCTTGATTGTGGCTATAATTATATAGGTAAATGTGCTGGTAAAAAGTTTGTTGAGATGTTCACTTAAAGATAATATTTACATTTACAAAGCACTTAAAACATCATGTATATTATAGCACTATCTTAAAACTCTCACAAGTAATGGTCTACACATTTGCTCTGCACACATTTTGCTTTAGGTATTATCAAGGCTCATTTCATAATGCCAGCTTCCCCGTGAGAGACCCACCCACGCCAGACCCACAGTTCCTCTGCAATCCCGGAAGAGATCCAGACCCATTCACTCCACACCCACAGCTGTGCTGCTGGGCCGACCCCACGTGGAGGAAATCCGTGGTTCTGACCTCCCAGTTAGGGGCTTGACCAGCCCCTGGCCAAGTCCGACATTGCTCCAACGGTTTGCTCACACCTGCAGGAGAGGGACTGCTCTGGTGGGACTCAGAGCAGAGATTTGGGCTCTGCCCTTTCCTCCACCTCCATGCCAGCTTCCCGGAAGAGAGGCCCACCCACGCCAGACCCACAATTCCTTGCAACCTGGGAAGAGATCCAAACCCATCCACTCCAAACCCACAGCTACGCTGCTCGGCCGGCCCCATGTGGAAGCAATCCATGGAGCTGACCTCCTGGTAAGGGCTCCGGCCGAGTCCAACATTGCTCCAAGGGTTCACTCATACGTGCGGGAGAGGGACCATGCTTGTCGAACTCGGAGGCGGAGATTTGGGCTCTGCCCTTTCCTTCACCTCCATGCCAGCTTTTCCGGAAGAGACACACCCACGCTGACCCACAGCTCCCTTGGCGTGCAGCCACTTTGGACATGATATTCTTTGATAATACTGATTTTAAGATAAGGTCCTTCCCAGGGTCTTTCACAGTTATGCACTGTATACAGCTTTAGATAGGTTATAACTGATACCCATCATCCCAGTAAGCCTATCAAGAAGCCAGAGAAACCTACACATCATGCGGTTAGTCATTCTCAATATTCAGACTCCATAGTTTCTCAGAGCTCCATCCAAGAGAAAACCTGATCTTTCCCTATAAGTTTCATCAGTAAATGCTCTAGATGAGATCCTTCTACTGACTGTATACCACCTACATGGCAGAGCTTGGAAAGCTACCCATGTTTTATTGGTTATGCTAAAAACTAGTAACAATTATGGACCTCACCTCCTTGACCTGAATAATGGTTTGAGGCTCTTCCTGTCCCTGGAGCAAGCATATGCCCTTTGGCTATACTTGCTTGTGATAGGACCTATGGAGATGTTACTGGTGCCCACTCGAGCACATTAATGACAACAGGAAGACATTGATACAGTGAAGACACATTTAATAGAAAAGGAATGAGAAACCAAGAGTCATATGTGTTAAGAGAGATATCCAACATTATATTACCAGGAGGAACATTATATTACCAGGAGGAACTGAGTCTAGTTAAAAACCAACGTGGTGGTGTAATAAAAAATTAAAAATAACTGAATAAATAAATAATCATAAATAGTTTTAAAAATAATATTCTTAACCAATGAATTTATAATGCACTAAGATACAGTAAAATTTTATTAGTTTCATGTCTGTAATTACATCTCTGTAACTGAAGCCCATGTGTGTTTTATTTGAAGATAAAAAAATCACATTGCAAAATTAACAAACATTTCTAGAAAGTAGTCTCTGCCATCCAAGGTGCTTAGTCAATATATATTTCATGATTAATTGATAATAACAAGAAGATAAATAAGACAGTGTTACTTTCTTATACTTTCTAGAAAATACCCATTAACAAAAGAGTAAAGCAAACACTTTTTATTTCCACCATTTGGATTCTCAGGTTATTAAATAACCACAATTACCCTTTTATGCTGTATATATAATCCAAGTTTATTGCTATATTGAATCTTAATAAATTTCTACATGTAGGATGAAAAAGTGAAAAAATTATGAGACCTATCTAAACTAATTTTTGCTAGTATTTATAAGATGATGATCATGTCTGACTTGTCGAGATATTTATAGATTGTCACTATTAAATTAAGGCTATTTTCAAATGTATCCTGCCAGTTCTGGTAGTTAATTGACCATAAACAGAAAATATGTCATTTATGATTTTTATTAAAATTATAAAGTTACCATATTTATCCCCTTGCATACATTCAATGCTCAGTACTGGGCTGGGATTATCATTTCTGATAATTATTATTACACTGTTCCTTTCTCTGTCTTACCTGACATCTGACTCCCACACACTTGCAGTACATGTTAACCTCTAAATGTATGTCTTGCAAGCCACAATGAATAATAGAAGGAAGAGAGAGAGAAAGAAGAGGCAAAGTGCCTGCCATGGAGGCAGGCTGAGAGAGAGGGAGGGAATCAGGGGATATTGATGGTGGGATATAGGCACTGAAGGAAGGATGGGTGCTGGAACACAGTATGATTGAAACTCAAACATGAACATCTTTGTAATTGCATATCTCACAGTGGCATAATAAAATAATTAAAAGATTAAAAAACTTTAAAAAGTAAATACTCTTAGGCTAGAATTGTTTTATATTTGTAAAAATGTACAAAATACAATTGTCATATAACCTATATCCATTTTTTCTAACATTAACATTTTGTATCAATATATATTTGCCACAATTAATATTGAAAAATTAATATAAAATAAAATAATACAAATAAATTAAAATATTTAGTATATTTAAATGAAGGACATTTAGGAGATTCATTGAATATATGAAATTTAGTTTAATAAACTATATAATAAAATAACTGACACTTGGATGCTGAATTGCAAAAAAAGGACTAAAATTTTATTATTAAAGTAACAGCACGGGATAAGAACTATTCACAATTGATATCTGAACTGATAAAACAACTGAATGCAGCACTATATTTTTTTATTTTTTTTGGGGTCACACCCAGCAATGCTCAGGGGTTACTCCTGGCTCTGCACTCAGGAATTACTCCTGGCGGTGCTCGGGGACCATATGGGATGCCGGGATTGAACCCGGGCCGGCATGAGCCGGCCGCTGCAAGGCAAACGCCCTACCCGCTGGGCTATCGCTCCGGCCCCATATTTTATAAGTCAATTTAATTTACTTTCCTTGACTCTTAGTATGAAATAAATTACTATTTATCTCATGACAAATTAACCAATGTGTGGTCTGGAAAAGTGTCTTTGCAAAAGAATCAAGCAAGATAACCCTAAAATCATCTTATACTATAAAAGCATTTCATATCTCTGTATAAAAAGTTTGTCATGATTTTAATGTGAAAAGAGGGGTTCGACAGGGTGATACCATTTCACCAATACTCTTCAGCGCCACCCTCGAGAACATCATGCAACAATTAGAATGGGAAGGAATAGGAGTGAAGATAGATGGTTGGCAACTACACCACCTCCGCTTCGCTGATGACATCGTTCTAATAACACCAAACATTAGCCAAGCGGCACAAATGCTGGCTGACTTTGACCGAGAATGTGGAAAGGTAGGTCTACAGCTGAATCTGAAGAAAACTATGTTCATGAAGAATGAACTAGTTCCAGAGGCCCCATTCACTCTCAATGGAACAAACATCTCTGAATGCAGCAGTTATGTGTACCTAGGTCGAGAAATCAACATGATGAACGACCTAAAAGCTGAGCTGCGCAGGGAGGGAGAGAGCGGCATGGAATGCCTTCAAAGGCATCGAAGAAATAGCTAAAAGGACAAAAGAACCTCCGGTTCCGGGCACATCTCTTTGACTCCACCGTTCTCCCTGCATTAACATACGCCTCAGAGACCTGGGCCCTATGAAAGCAGGATGAGAATGCTATTCGGGTCTCCCAGAGAGGAATCGAAAGAGCTATGCTTGGAATATCACGCCTCACTCAAGTGAAAGAAGGAATCCGGAGTTCTGACCTCCGTCGCTATTCCAGAATCAGGGATGCTGTCTCGTTTGCCAAGGCATCGAAAATCAGATGGGCTGGACATGTAATGCGATTTGGAGACAACCGCTGAACTAGAGCCATTACCGACTGGATCCCCACGAGATATCAAAAGATCACGTGGCCGCCCACCTACAAGATGGTCAGACTTCCTTGTAAAGACCCTGAAGGACCGGTTTGAGGCTCTTCATATTCCTGAATCAACCAGATGCCATTGGGCTACATTGGCATGTGATAGGGTCCAATGGAAATGTTACTGGCATCCGCTCGAGCAAATCGATGAATAACGGGATTCAAGTGATGTGATGATGATCATGATTTTAAGGAGTTGTGATTTCAAAATTATCATATATATTCATATCTTCACATAGTCTAATTACTTTTTTAAAATAATAGGCCATATTTTCTTCAACAGCAAATATTGATTATATGTTTATATACACATACATATATATTCCTTTCTTTGCCTTTATTTTTTGCTTACCAACATTTATACAAGCGTAGTAGTTTAAATAAGGATTCATTGGAAATAATATTCCGGTTCTTTTTTAATTAAATATTTTCTTGTTAGTTGTGCTTGGAGACTTAAGAATAAGATTCCAATCTATATGTACAGTATAGTTGAGATAGATCAAGTGATTGTACTTTCTTTGTATGTACTATATTTTATTTACCCATCCATCATCAACATAATTTACTTTTGGAAAATAGCTTTCTATACTTGTATAAGTTGTTTAGAAAATCTTGTCTTTCATTCTTCTTTGAAATTTGACTGAATGTTGCTAACAAAGAGAATGTGAATATCAAGACATTTCAAAAAGGAAAAAGTGAGAGAAAAGTGGATTTTGATGACTGCTTGATGCCACATTTCAAATATACCCCAAACTTGCACTGTTTTTGTTCCGTTTTTTCACCATTACCACTCTTAACTATGCCCCTCGAGATTTCAGGTGTCGCTGTGGTGACCAGCTGCATCGGCAGGTGGCAGACAGAAGACACACTTGTCCATACCCAGGGCTCTGCCCTGTGGACCCAGGATGGTTGATGGTCTGACATAGAAAAGACGGGGCCCCCTGGGATGAGCCCAGAACCACAGGGAGCCTGGCAAGCTACCTGTGGTGTATTCGATATGCCAAACACAGTAACAATAATGAACCTCATTCCCAATGAATAGATATGTTACTGTTGCCCGCTAGAGAAAATCCATGAGCAACAGGAAGACAAGTGACAAGTGACAAGTGTTTCAGTAGTACTATTTTGCAGCACCAATCCCATCACCAGTGTCAACTTCTTTCCACTAATGTCCCCATTTTCTTCCATATATCTAGTCTTGCTTTTTGACCAGGACAAGTTTAACTTTGGTTATTGTAATTTGAGTCTTATGCTTACAGTGTTGATGACTCTGGTTTAGGTTAAAAACCAGTACCACACCTCTACAGCATTAATGGGCTCAAGGGCTCCAACCTCTGCACTGTTATCTGTCACCTGTCCTTACTTCATGCCTCCTCAGTTTCTTACCTTTCTGGTCCTCATTTCTATAATCTAGGGTCAAGTTCTGTTTTATACATATATCACCTTAATTAACTATCAAAATTTGTGTAAAAGAAGATGGAATATGCAACGTAAAGATAAAGCCAGACATTTGTATATGATGCATGTGTATACTCTTGTTTCTGTATGTGTGCACATTTGTATACAAAGGAAGTCAAAATATATTGGGGACCAATGCACTCCTCAGAACATAGATGAGAATTCAGTCAAATATTTCTCTAGTCTGTTTTTCCTGGTTCTTAGTGTCTATCCATTATGTGTTTTCAATGTTGCAGGAAAAATCATTCACATTGTTAACATCGACAGGGACGTGTACAATGGTGAAATGCAAAACTAATATGCATAAGCCCAGATTTCATGTCTGAAACATAAATAAATAATAGAAAACAAAATTGCTTACTTTAAAAATGTTTATTCATCTTATGTGATCCCATACCACAATAAAACTAATTGCAATTATATTATATGAAGATTACAGTCTATTCACTTCAATTGATCACTTGACATCCCGTTATTAATCAATTTGCTCAGCAGGCACCAGTAATATCTCCATTTGACCCTATCACGTGCCATTGTAGCCCAATGGCATCTGGTTGCTTCAGGAATATGAAGAGCCTCAAACCATTCGCTCAGGGTCTTGACGAAGAAGACTGACCATCTTGTAGGTGTGCAGCCACGTGATATTTTAATATCGTGTGGAATCCAGTCAGTAATGAATCTAGTCCAGCGGTCATCTCCAACTCGCATTACATGTCCAGCCCATCTGATTTTCGATGCCTTGGCAACTGAGACAGTGTCCCTTACTCTGGAACAGCAACGAAGGTCAGAACTCCGGATACCTTTTCTCACTTAAATGAGGCGTGATATTCCAAGCATAGCTCCTTCGATTCCTCTTTGGGAAACCCAAATAGCATTCTCATCCTGCTTTCATAGGGCCCAGGTTTTTGAGGCATATGTTAATGCAGGGAGAACAAGTGGAGTTGAAGAGATGTGCCCAGAACAGGAGGTTCTTTGTCTTTTTTAGCTATTTCTTTGATGATTTTGAAGGCAGGCCATGCCGCTCTCTTCCTCTTGCACAGCTTAGGTTTTAGGTCATTCATCATGTTGACATCTTGACTTAGGTACACATAACTGCTGCATTCAGAGATGTTTGTTCCATTGAGAGTGAATGATGCCTCTGGAACTAGTTCGTTTTTCATGAACATACTTTTGTTGAGATTTAGCTGTAGACATATCTTTCCACATTCTCGGTCAAAGTCAGTCAGCATTTGTGCCACTTGACTAATGTTTGGTGTATTAGAACGATATCATCAGCGAAGCGGAGGTGGTGTAGTTACCAACCATCTATCTTCACTCCCATTCCTTCCCTTCTAATTGTCGCATGATGTTCTTGAGGGTGGTGCAGAAGAGTTTTGGTGATATGGTATCACCCTGCCGAACCCCTCTTTTGACATCAATGATCTCTTCCTTATAGAATGATGAGGTCCTAGTGGTGAATCCGTAATAGAGCTCATGAAGTATCTTGATGTATTGGATTTGAATGTCCTGTTTGGCTAGGGCTTTAATGACCGCTTTGGTCTCCACAGAATCAAAGGCTAATTTAAATCAATGAACGTAAAACAGATTAACATCTTGAACTCCCTACAAAGCTCCATGAGCTTGGTTACCATGTGGCTATGATCAATTGTGTTGAATACTTTTCGAAGCCAGCTTGCTCACGTGGTTGTCCTTCATCTAATGTTCTGCCAATCCTGTTCAGAATGACTTGGGTGAACAGCTTGTAAATGGCAGACAACAGTCAGATGGGGGCGCAGTTGCCAATGTCGTGAATGTCTCCATTCTTGAACAATAGAACTGTCCTGCTGGTTTTCCATTGGGAAGGCACCTTGTATTCAGACAGGTAGCATGTGACGAGCCAAGCCAGTGTATTGATGAGTACTGATGGCAGATTCTTCAGGTGTTCAGGTCTGACTTCATCTGGGCCTGGTGCTGTTCCCTTCATTACTGACAAAATGGCATGTCAGATTTCAGAAGGGAGAACATTGTGAATGACATATCCATTCTGTGGAATTTGTTATGTGAGCAGGTGGATGTGGCTATCAAAGAGTAGAATTCACGGATGATCTTCTCCATTGCCTTTCTGGAAGATGTGATAGATTCAGCAGGATGTTGGAGGGCTGTCATCTCGGTCTTATAGTTGGCGAAAGACATCGGGCATTGTGAATGCTTTTCCTGGCTTCTGCTGCGCCTTCCAGTATTTCTGATCTTCTGAGGTCTTCCTTTATAGCTTCTCTGCACTATTTTGTGAGCTTGGATGTTAGCATTTGTTGCCTGATGTTTGTGTCTTGCCACATTGGCGAATGAGCTTGAGAGTTTCTGAAGACAGGCGTCCTTTTGGGGACTTCTATCTCTCAGCATTCTTCACACAGTCATTTAGGTGCTGCACCAGTCGGTTGTATTCTTCATCAATGTCGTCAATGATCATATCTAACAATGTTGCCACAGTGGTGCCAAAGAGTTTTCAATTGGTTGTCATTTTGTGAGTTCTCTTTAACTTTTGCAGTCTTTTCTCCCCATTGCATGAAGTAGAATTTTGCACGAAGGAGACGGTGGTCCTATCCTGTTTGGAATTTTGGGATGACAGCGACATCTGTCAGACAAAACAGTCGATTGAAGAGGATGTGGTCAATTTCATTGTGGAACTGTCCACCAGGAGTTTTCCATGTCCAACGTTTCGATTCAGCCTTCTGGAACTGTGAGTTCTCATGAATGGTCTTGGAGGAAATGACGAACTCAGATAGTCTCTCACCCTGTCCATTCCATTCTAGGACATGTTCCCGATGTGGAGTTCTTTTGCTGATCTTCTCGGTCCTATCTTGGTGTTGAAATTACCAACTATGATCTTGTGGAAGGTGTGATCTTTCTTATAGAACTCCTCCAGTTCCATGTAGAATTTCTCAATTTCTTCTTTCTTTAATGTGGATGTTTGTGCATAGGCAACAAAGATAGAAATTGCTGGCAGTGGGCCACATATCTTCAAGTGTAATAGTCCAATCGGGCTTCTTAGACATTCAAATTAATCAATGTTCATGGTCATGTTCAGTGTTGACAAGGACACCGATGCCACCTACGCCTCTTTTGTCACACGTTCCAAGGAACAGTTCTCCGGTGTCAAAAACGGTGTGATGCGATTGACGTCTCCTCATCTCAGTCAGATCAATGATGTCATACTTGATCTTTTGCGCTTGCACCATCAGGTCCTCAATATATGCTTCCAATTTTAGCGAACGTGCATAGAAAGTACAGAAAGTCATTTTAGTCCTTCATTTCAGCAGCTTAGTTTTGCCCTGAAATTTTGTACAGCCTATAATTTATTGAAAATATCTGCCCGTCTAGGTGTTGCAGGTGTGGCTGCAGTGCCCTGATGTATCGGGCAGGTTGCAGACAGGAGACAGGCCTGTTTATACCCAGGACTCTACCTCATTGTCCCTGGATGGTTGATGGTCTGACATAGAAATGACTGGTTCCCCTGGGATGAACCCAGAGCAATGGAAGAGCCTGGCAGCTACATGTGGTGTGTTCAAAATGCCAAAAACAGTAACAATAATGGACCCTCATTACCAATGAATGGAGACATTACTGCTGCCCACTTGAGCAAATCAATGAAAAATGGGAAGACAAGTTATAAAAGTGATACTATATGATTTCTATATACTCAGACTTTCAATTTGATATTCATAGTCAATATATGATTAGGGCTTGCACTTTAATTTCATAAATAAAACTATACCTTAAATCTTTAAACAACTTACCTAAGTATAAGCAGTAAATGAGTAATGGATTGAAGATTCCATCTATGGGGAGTTGGAGAGATAGTACAGTGAGTACTCTTGCACATGGATGACCCGGGTTCTATCTCCAGCATCCCATATCATCTGTCAAGCACCACCGGGAGTGATTCCTGAGTGCAGAGTGAGGAGTAATCCCTAAAATTACTGGATGTTACCCAAAAAGCAAAAAAATCCATCTATTTTTCATCACAATATTTTTATATCACTAGATTGCTTTGGTGTCTATTTACCCACCTTACAGAAGAGCTGACCATGACAATTTCTTAAAGTTATATAACATAAGAGTTATATATCATAAGAGGTCTTTGTCAAGACCCTGAAGGAACGGTTTGAGGCTCTTCATATTCCTGAATCAACTAGATGCCATTGGGCTACATTGGCACGTGATAGGGTCCAATGGAAATGTTACTGGCACCTGCTCGAGCAAATTGATGAATAACAGGATTCAAGTGATCAAGTGAAGTGATATATTTTTATATCACTAGATTGCTTTGGTGTCTATTTACCCACCTTACAGAAGCAAGCTGACCATGACAGTTCCTTTTAATGTGTATATATATATATATATATTAAATGCATACATATATACACATATATACATATATATGCATATATACAAACGTATATATGTATATATACTTTATGATTTTTATATATTTAGACATCCAGTACATACATTTAACTATTTCTTCCAAGTCCTTATTTTTTCTACTCTAAAAGATGGATGCTGATAAGTTTTTCACTAAGGAAAAAATGGTCAATACGGAAAACCATTTATGACTCTACTACTTATTTAAAACTTGCAATAAGGGTAGATGTTCATGGATAATTTTATCCACTAGATAACTTTTTATCATTAAGCTAATTAATTTTGAAAAATATCTTTATTAGGAATATGTACTACATCACTATCAGCTAGTGTTGAAGGAGGATGACATCTGATAGAATGTTTGAATAGATAATTTGGGCATAGTTTTTATTTCATTACCTAAATATTTTGGTGGTCATATACTAATGATCCTTGATTCCAAATGCATTGTAAGTAAAGCATTTGAAATCTTATCATTATCAGGACTTTGTGTCACATACCAGACGGGGAAAAGGTCAGTGAAACTCAAAGACCTTGAAATAAATATTTATTTTCCTTTGTTGATGGTGGTATGAATGAGAATGATTGAAAGTTCAAGTTACTTTCAAACTTTGTTTCTTTTTTAATATTTGTCTATTTATTTGGGGGGCATTCTTCATGCTATTCAGAATTTACTCCTGACTGAGGGATCACTCCTGGGGGTGGTTAGCAGAACCATATGCAGTTCTGGGGATCATACCTTTCTTAACACCTTAAAATCAAGTGCCTAAATGACTATAATATCTCTCTCTGGTCTCTATGCTTTTTTATTATTGTTCTTTTTAAAAATTTATTATACCACCGTGAGACATGAAATTACTAAGGTGTTCATGTTTGGGTTTCAGTCATACAGTGGTCCAGCACCCATACCTCCTCTAGTGCCCATTTCCCACCACCAATGTCCCCAATTCCTTCCCCCTTTCCCCAACCTTCCTCTATGGCAAGTTCTTTACCTCTTGTCTCTCTTGTCCTTGTAGTAGACATTGTGGCTTGCAATAGATACTTTTAGAAGTTATCATGTATATCCCATTGCCTACATTAAATGTTATGTTCTAGACTGGTATTATTATATTCAATGATTATTAGCACCCTGTTCCTTCTCTGTCTTACCTAACCTCTGACTCCCACATATTTGTGGTTGATTCAACACATTGACAAGACCTCCTGATCCATGTTTTGACTTACCTTCAATATTGGTATCATAATATATATATATATATCCCACAAATAAATGCAGTTATACTATATCTGTCCTTTTCCCTCTGACTAATTTCAATCAGCATGATCCTCTCCATGTCCATCCAGTTATAGGCAAATTTCATAACTTCATTTTTCCTCACAGCTCTGTAGTATTACATTGTTTATATGTACCAAAATTACTTTATCTAGTCATCAGTTCCTGGGGTACTCTGGTTGTTTCCCAGTTTCTGGCTATTGTGAAAAGTGCTGTTATGAACATAAAAAGTACAGATGGGGTTTCTGTTGTGTGTTTTAGGCTTCCCAGGGAATATTATCAGGAGTGGTATGGCTGGGTCAAATGGAAGCTCAATTTCTAGAATTTAGAGAAAATTCCATATTGTTTCTAAAAAAGGCTGTACCATTCAACCTTCCCACCAACAATGGATGAGAGTCCCTTTCTCCCTGCTTCCATGCCAGCAGGTTGTTCTTGATCTTTTGGACATGTGCCAGTCTCTGTGGTGTGAGATGAATCCTCATTGTTTTGATTTGCAACCCACTGATGACTAGTGATGATGAGAATGTTTTTCATATGCCTTTTGACCATTGGAATTTCTTCTTTTTTGAAGTTTCTATTCAGTTATTTTCCCGGTTTTGAAGGGGTTCGCTGTTTTCTTTTTATGAAGTTCTACCAGTGCCTTAAATATCCTGGATGGGTACTGGGTAAATATTATTTCCCACTCTGTGGACTGTCTACGCATCTTCTTCACTGTTTCTTTTAAGGTGAAGAAGAATATTTTCAGTTTTATGTTATTATTATTGAGATTACCTGGTCAACATACTATTAAGTATTTATGTTTAAGGTACTGATGTGTAAACTTTGCTACGCACTACCACCACCAAAATGACCAAATTCCACCATTGTTCCTAATTCACCTCTTTTATTTTAAGGTAAAAACTATTAGCAAATCCATTGATTTTGGTACTACCATAACCTAGGCTAAATATTTTCTCACTAATTATACTTCCATAGGCTAAAACACTTGCTCGCTGATACTACTGCCATAAATGTCTACCTGAAATATTAATTCCTTTTAAGTCTATATTAATAATTATTTATATGTCTGTATCACTGTATCACTGCTTCCCATTGCTCATCAATATGCTCGAGTGGGCACTAGTAACATCTCCATTAGTCCTGTCACAAGCAAGTGTAACCCAAGGGCATCTGCTTGCTCCAGGGGCAGGAGGAGCCCAAAACCATTCTTCAGGTCATGAAACTTAGGTCCATAATTGTTACTAGTTTTTGGTATAACAAGTAAATAAAACACGGGTAGCTTGCCAGGCTTTGCCGTGTAGGTGGTATAGTCTCAGTAGAAGGCTCAGTAGAGCATTTACTGATGAAACTTAAAGGGGAAGATCAGGTTTTCTCTTGGATGAAGCTCTGAGGAACTATGGAGTCTGGATGTTGAGAATGACTGACTGCATGATGTGTGGTTTGTTCTGGCTTCTTGCTAGGCTTACTGGTATCAGTCAGAACCTGTCTATAACTGTATACAATGTATAAATGTGAAAGATCTTGGGAAGGACCTTATCCTAAAATCAGCATTCTCTAAGAATATTGTGCGGTCACAAAGCAGCCAAGTGCCAAGGGAGCTGTGGGTCTGGCATGGGTGGGTCTCTCACTTCTGGGGCAACTGACATGGAGGTGGAGGAAAGGGCAAGGCACAAAACTCCACTCCGAGTCCGGCCAGCTTGGTCTCTCTCCTGCCCATGAGAGCAAACCCTTGGGGCAATGTTGGACTCGGCCAGGGGCTGGCCGAGCCCCTTACCGGGAGGTCAGCTCCATGGGTTGCTTCCACATGGGGCCGACCGAGCAGCGCAGCTGTGGGTCTGAAGTGGTTGGGTCATTTATATGTCTACAATATATTTATTCACAAATCCATCCTACTTAAGAAAATATCACCGCTTTACCAGATTACTAAATTTTACTTAATATTTCTGATAGAAATCTATATGTCAGACTCCCAGCAATATCTAATACAACATTTTTAAGCTTAAAGTTGTTTACTTTAATTATATTCAGAATTTAACGTTTTGTCCATTTCTTCCATTACTGTACTAATCCTTCTTTGTCAAAACCCTGAAGGAACGGTTTGAGGCTGTTCATGTTCCTGAATCAACCAGATGCCATTGGGCTACATTGGCATGTAATAGGGTTCAATGGAAATGTTACTGGCGCCCACTCGAGCAAATCGATGAATAATGGGATTTAAGTGATCAAGTGACTATACTAATCTAGCTCACAATCATCTTTTATCTAAGCTACTGTAAGGGTTTTATCTAAACCCTTAGATGGTTGCATTATTTTATTTGAACCACTACCCAAAATCCATGTTAGTCAGTAATGTTTTTAAATAATTACCTTCTCCAGATTAAAATAATTTCAAGCCTTTTATTGCAATTACAATGAGGTTTACACACTTTATTATCATCTTTTAGTTTTGTATATTCTTTCTTCTACTCTTAAATTTTATCTCACCTCTCTGAAATACGATACTCAATACTCAATACAAGCCTTTTACACTCTAGTCACATGGAACTCTCTTCTATTACAAAACCAAATAACTTGCTTTATAAATCTGCATATTATATAAAGGAACTTGAAATCCTTAGCTATTTGCATTACTAACTCTCAGTCCTTTGGTCTCAGCTTTTATTATATCTCCTGAAATTTTTCCATGAATTCTTTATGTTTATGTATATTCTTTATATATGACGGCAGCCATTGCACAAGGGGCAGACATTTTCAAAATCTGGACTCCATAGCTCATCAAAGCTCCCTCCAAGAGAAAAGCTGAACTCAAGCCCTGCTCCTCAGAGTCCCACCTTATAGTTAAGCTTTTTGAAGCAGGTATTCTTGAACCAGAGACACAGACACATGGGGAAGAGCTGCTACCAGCTCTCCCTGTGCTCAGCTGATCATGAGGTGTCTGGGAGGGAAGACGGGTTCTAGCCCTGGCCTGCCATCACAATAGAGCCTCAGAAGAAGCTAGTGGATCCCCCACATGATAAGGACAGCTATTTTCAACATCTGGACTTCACAGCTCATCACAGCCCCACGAAAAGCAGATCTCTCCCGATCAGTAAATTCATGAACTGAGAGTTTACTACTGAGAGTATCCCACCTGTACAGCAGAGCCTGACAAGCTACCCATGTCATATTTGATATGCTAAAAATCAGTAACAATTATAGACTTTATTCCCATGACCTGAACAAATTTTTTGAGGTTCTTCATGTTCCCAGAGCGAGCAGATACCTTTGGGCTACACTAGCATGCAACAGGATGTATGGAGATGTTACTGGTGCCTGCTAGAGTATACCAATGAACAATGAGAAGACAAGGGAAGCAAGTGAATTCTTTACTTATAATTGTTTTCCCTTACTACATCCTTCTTAAGTTTTTCATTTGTGAATATTAAAATGCCACATTTTATGCTGAAATTTCTTTAATCTTTGCCATAACCACCCACCCCCACTTCCCATACACTAAAGTGCAATATCTAACTGATTTGCTACTATATCCAGTTTCTACTCAAAGTCTAGAAGAAAATAGGTATTAAATAGCTATTTTTTAAAAGTAAATAAAGTGCTAATATATTCAGCCTGATAGAAGAAACATGTACATAGTGAGACTAGAACCAAAGAAGAAGGAATTCAGATACAGACACATGACCTCTGTGAAGTCAGCAATCTGATATTTCAGAATTTTCTCTTCGAGAAGGAAATAACTTATTAGTTTCTTCGAGTGTCAAAAGTGTTCCAAATCTGTTATATCTGGTTAACTTGAATTAATTTAAATCAAGATTATATAACAGAATGTTTACAAAAAATATTTGAGGAATAATATTTTTATAATGCTTTTATTTGCTCTACTATCTTCCAATATTCTTTTCTTTCTTTTTCTGTTTTTTTGGGTCACACTCATCAATGCTCAGGGTTTACTCCTTGCTCTGCACTCAGGAATTACCTCCTAATGGTGCTTGGGGGGACCATATGGGATGGGGAATCGAAGCTGGGTAGGCCACGTGCAAGGCAAACACCCTTCCCACTGAACTATTGCTTTGACCAACCCTATATCCTTTACAAGTACAGTCACTTTTAGCAAGATAAAAAGCAAAACATGTCTGAACCACACATACTGCTAAGATATAGACATGTTTATTTTTAAAATTTTTGTCATAATACTTTATCATTAACAAAGTTGTTCATAATACAGTGGTCTCAGTCACTTGTCTCAGCACCAGTTCACCTCCAGTGAAATAATTCCCCCACCCATGTCCCCAGTTGGATAGCCCAATTCCAACCCTTGCTCCTTAGCAAGCACAACAAATTAATTTCATATTGCTTGTTACAACAAAATGGCAAATGGTGTTATCAAAAGTATATTAAAAGTCAATTTGTGATCATTGTTATATATTGAAATGGTGATACTTAGGTCATTGTTTTGGGATATATTGGTGGTAATTGAACCTTCCTCATTATACTTGCTTATTGAGCTTGACCGTCATCTATGTTACTTTCCCATGAAATTTTCTGTATTACTAAGTTCAGGATTTTTCTTATTGCTGATCTGTATGCCAGAATCTGTGTTCAGTAAAGCATTTTGAAACTTCTCTGAGTTCTCATACGTTTCTCCATCTGCTGGCCGCTGATCCCCTGGGGCAGAAGGGGATCCCTGACCCTTCTGCCAGATTTTGTGCAGGGTATCCCAGCGTTTCCCAGCACCATACAATGGATAAAAATAATGATTGTACTGGCAGATGGAATCATACACAGTGTGACTTACTATGCCATGATCAAAGATTTTATTTTTTTCCTTAAACTGATATTCTATCGCTGAAGGCTTTTAAGTAAAAAGTGATGAGATAAAATTTGAAGGCATATTTTATAAAAATGGTAAGTTTGTGATATGGAAATGAATAATCATATATAAAAATAAGTAGCAGACTGGATTTGTAGTCTTTCCCACATTCTTATTGAAAAATTATTAGCTTGAGCCTCACAAGTAGGAATGAAGTGAAGGGAATGTATTTAAATACTATTTAGGATTTATAATAAACTGATACCCTATGGTAGGAAGTTAAACCATGTGAAATGAGAAAAGGACATGCTGAAGATTTCTTCTCTGTTTTTTATTTGGGGAGTAGATAGGAGGACCATTAATCCACATTTGAAAGCCATAGGAGGGGAAGTTGTTTTGGGAAAGAAGATTATTTTCGACATATTGCATCTATGGTACTTGTGAAACATATCAGAGAAAATGTTACATGCTATTTTAATTGCCTTGCAACTCTTTTCTTCTATTTTACCCATGGTGTTATATGATTATAACCTCCCACAAACTTCAATACAAAGCCAAACACTGAGAGTTTATCAAATATAGTCTTTTACTGGACTGTGTAAACCCTACATCAGGCCACCTACAGCAATCACTTGAGCAAAAAAAATGGAAAGGAAGGGGTGTTCATCTAGTCTGACAGCAGGGATGTAGTCTACAAATTATTCCTGCTGTCAGCTAAATTCTTTGAGCTACTAAACAGATGACTGGATAGAAGGTGGGGCCCATATCACTTGCAGGGCTGCTCGGTTGTCATGACCGAGAATTATACTGCAGCGGGGCTGTCTTTCCTACACTCCTTCACATATTTTCTTCTCTGAAACTGTGCACATCTGTGGCCCTAAAAGAAAAATGAGTTGAGTAGAAATGAAGGAATGAGGCGATTTCTTTGGTGGAATTTTAAATAATAGGCAAAGCTGCTCTTCAATTCTGTACCCAATTACAGCATAGCCCAATCAGCTGCCATTTGTTGGAGTAAATGGAGTATTTAGGGTGTATTTTAAAATAGGGCTTGCATCTCCTACTAAGATCATTTTTACTGTACAATAGTGCCATATTGTTGCTGTTTTTAAAGTATTCATTTTGAGTGTTCAGGGACTGTGACAGCAATTTGGGAAAAACTTTCCACTTGCCACTTTATCATACATCCTGCATAAGAATAAACACCATTTTTTTCTCTCTGAACAAGCAAATGGGTGCATTCACATGCAGTTAACCTGACTTTTGCACTTTATGCCCTGCTGGGAGAGCATATGCTGCCTAGGTTAACTTCATTTTCAATTTTTGTTTTGCTTTTTGGGTCACACCCGGCAATGCTCAGGGGTTACTCCTGGCTCTGCACTCAGGAATTACTCCTGGCGGTGCTCAGGAGACCATATGGGATGCCAGGGATCGAACCCATGGGCTGGCTGCATGCAAGGCAAATGCCCTACCCGCTGGACTATCGCTCCGCCCCAGGTTAACTTCATTTTCTGTCATTCCAGATACTTTTTACATTCTGGGGCCAAACCCAGCTATGTTCAGTGCTTACTCCTGGCTCTGTGCTGATGGATCTTTCCTGACAGTTCCTGAGGGACTGTATTCACTATTAGGAATCAAATAAGGGTTGACTATGTGCAAAGATAGCACCCTTCTCAATGTGCTGACATCTGGACCGTCTATAAAACTTGACATAGGACCTGATCCCTCTACAAAAAACTGCTAGAGCCAATAAATAATTTTGGTGACCCAATGCACAAATGCAAAATGTTTAAGTCTCTGCATAGGAAAATTACTGTCTAATTTAAATAGCAGAGCAGTTATTCATGCCTAGGAAATGAATGTAATCCTAGACCGGATTGAGGGAATTTATAAATTTCCTCAATTTAGAACAAGCAGTAAACTTTGGAGATGATTATAGAGAAACTTAAAGGCTAGCCCTAGCTCTGATGTTAACTACCCAGGCAAACTTGAACAAATCATCTTATGTTTTATCTGTAAACAAATCATCGTATGTTTACAGATCTCAGTTTTCTCACCTGAAGGCTTATGATAGTGGAAAGGTTTTATTTTCAATCCTATGTTTATGCAGATAACCACACCTGCTGAATGTCCTCTTAACTTTCTTAAAGAGGATGTTCATCTGGATTAAGAACATCACTGCATCACACTATCCCAAGTCACTAAAGTTATATCATCTGGCTAATTGCCAAATTTACTTTGTACTTCTGAGAATATTACTCTAGTATTCTGTTAAACAAAATGAGTTGTAGGACCATATGAACACTATTTTTCTGTAAATGATAAGTAGAAGCTTCTACTTTACATTTAGAAAGTAGAATCTATGTACAATGAAGATGGAAGAACTTGTATGATTTTCTTAAGAGCTATAACAAAAATAAAATGATATGGAATGCCTTTCTCTCCACTGCCTTTAGCTATCTAAATGAGGAAGTAACTATATGAATACATATATACATATATATGTGCATATATATTATATATTTCAAGGTTTTTGCCTTGAACTTAAATGATAGTGTTGAGGCTCATTTTGACACTCTAAAACATCAATACTTTTGCATTCATGAATAAGTTGTAATTACCTTTTAAGACTTTTAGGTATAGCTCTATTAGTGATTGTATTTAATTTGTTAAAGAATACCTGTATATTAGTATTAAGTCTTCAGCAGTTTTTACTGAATGAATCAATACACTTTTGACATTTCAGAAATCTCAATATTTAAATTATTTCAAAAACACAACTAATTTACTTCTATATTTCTGTTACTGAAATCCAAGGCTATTAACTCTGAATATTCTAATGACTTAGCTTCTAGACTTGCTATGCTAGTCATTCAATATTATTACCCAAACTATCTATTTTTTTCTTTAGAAACTCATTTCAATGTTTTATTGTGGGATTTATTGCATTTATTTCCTTCATTTTTAGATAAAAATTTGATTGTTTTAGTAATAAACAGTGCACACTGTGGACTGCGACACAGATTTTGAGTGACATGTTGCTCAAACCTGGATTAGTTCCCAAATCCAGCAACAATCAATTTACTTCTCTTTTATTGAACATTCTGAAATATCTTTATTTAGTTTTCTATTGAATAAAGGGTTAGAGTGAATGGAGATTAGAGTTACCCAACAAAAGAAAATTCAAGAACAAGGTGTATAGAAGGAAGAAAAGAACTAGATTGAAACTATAATACAGAAAGGAAGTGCTATAAAATAAGAAAAAAAGCATTTCAGTTTTCTTCTAGTGTATGGAAAATTAACCAAAGCATAAAATGACATATTTTAATCTAAGCAGGAAGGAAGATTAGCAAAAATACTGCTTGTAGGTGTTCATTTATTAGAAAGAAACTGACCTGCTGTATTCAGATGAAAACTTGTAGCCCCCAGAGAGAAATTACTTCAAATACATGATAATCATTTGCCCAAGCTGTTGAAAGGATTCCTTGGGCACCTCCTCTATGGGGTTTGTATATATCACATACTCTGTATTTTGAAACAGACAGAAAACTGCTTCCAGCTCATAATTACAGAAAGCATCCAACTGTTTAACTTCAGTGTCTTGGCCACAAATTGATGTCTTTTTCATGGATACATCTGCTAAAGAACATATACTTTTCAGGAGATAGTACACACAAGGCTCACTTCCAAAGGAAATCATAGTTAGGGGTTAAAACAGTAGTGAAAGTAGTCATAGGTCATAATGGCTACAATATAAAAATTTGTCTGACTGAATGATGCATAACAATATAAATAGGAGAGATTTCCTTTTGGCTTCCTTGCAAGCGTACTGAGTTCAGATTTCAGTGGGTGCCTTATTGATAACAGAATTATGAATGGGTATAATCACATTGAATAATTGGGTGCTAAGTTCTTTTATTCTTAGCATCTTTTCAGAAAGATCTCCATGTTCTGTGGCAAAGTGTTGATGTATTTTAAACTTAAATGAAGCAAAAGGAGAACTATTAGGAAAAAACTCAGGCTTCAGAATAAATATATATCACCTAATTGTTTTTTAAAGCTTAAATGTTGTATTTTAGGACTTCTTAAAATTGGCACTCATCATACTCTACCAAATATCTGTACATAGTTTCTAATGTTAAAGAAGAAAGCAAGAGAAAATTAGCATATTTTGGAAAATGTAAATTGTGAAAAAGATTTAAAATATCAACAAGTCTTTGTGAACAATTAGCATAAAGTAAAACTGCATGAGCACTTCCCCATACCTTTCTCGTATAGTACACACTTTCATGATCCATTTCATTAGCATACGATGATTTCCTGTCTTAGATTTATTTTTATTTATTATTTATTTAGTTCCACAAATACCTAACTCTAAGTATACTATATATTTCTGTCTGTGAATAAAATTTCTTTTAAAAAGATTCCCTTTATAAGTACTATCTGAAACAGACCTGATATCACTCACTAATCTGTAATGACTATATTATTGTTGAATTTGTAATTGTAGTTGCTTATTTATACCTTTTTAAAGATGGCATTTCATAAATTGTGGACAAGAGGACTTGGGAGTATTGCCACTTTTGATATTCAGACTTTATTCTGCCTATATGTGACAACAGCTTTCTTGCAGGTAAAATTAGTTCTAGAAATCAAAAGTCCTTGATAAATTCTATTTTTATTTTAGCAATTTAATTATAGAGTAAGGACTGAATTATATGAAGGAATCATATTTGATTGACTTATGCCACATCTTCTATTTATTCCTGACTTATTTTACATGAAATTTATAAAATTTGGGATTCCAGAGATGATCAAAAACATTGTTTGCTATATTGCTAAATATCTATGTTTGGTCTCACATGAAAAGTTCATTAGTATTAAAATTTTATAAAAGTAACTTCTTGGTTCTTTTCTATTTAAATATTACCACATTGCAACATTATATACTTTGGATGTATATCATTAAAAATCAACCACTGATATATTACAATCATTAGCCAGTGAAAAGTGAATTATTTTAGACCTGGCAGTGTTCAAGTGTCATTCATGGCAGGTTGCAGGGGACCATATAAGGTACTGGGTCCAAAATCTGGCCAGGAAACACACAAGGAGCATACCATACCAACTGCACTTGAATCTTGAATCGTTAATTATTTATCATGGAAGCAATGTACATTTTAGAAAAAATTTCTACAGTGATTTGTATCATAAGTAACATATGCATTGAAAATATTGATATTTTAAGCAAATCTAGTTTAAAATGTTTCCAGTGGAGTGATGGATGTTGGAAACCCAATTATGAACAGGTTTGCAATGGTCTATCGTATGGTGGCCTATGCCCTCCAGGTGTTGCATGTGTGTGGCTGTGGCGCCCAGCTGCGTTGGCAGGTGTGGCTGCGATGCCCGGCTACATTGGCAGGTAGCAGAGAGGAGACAGGCTTGTCCACACCCAGGGTCTGTGCTGTGGGCGATGGATGGTTGATGGCCTAACATAGAAAAAGAATGGGCAGCCTGGGGTAAACCCAGATCCACAACAGAACCTGGTAAGCTACCAGTGGTGTATCTGATATGCAAAAACTGTAACAATAATGGACCTCATTCCCAACAAATGGAGACATTACTGGCATCCGCTGAGCAAATCAATGAACAACAGGAAGACAAGTGATACAAGTGATCTCATGGTGATACAGTAAAAAAAAATCCAGTAAAATTTTCTGGAAAAGGAAAGCCTAGGCTTAAATTAGTCTATTATAATATTCTCTTAAACGTATAATGAGGAGCACCAGAGAACAATAACTTTTATAAACTATAAATAGAGAAAATTTTCAATGTAATTCTGAGGCCTAAATTATACAAAATAAAGTAAAGAAGGGAACAGCACCAGGCCCAGACAAAGTCAGACCCGAACATCTGAAGAATCTGCCATCGGTGCTCATCAATACACTAGCTCGGCTCTTCACACGCTACCTGTCCGAATGCAAGGTGCCCTCCCAATGGAAAACCAGCAGGACAGTTCTACTGTTCAAGAAGGGAGACATTCATGACATCGGCAACTATCGCCCCATCTGCCTGTTGTCTGTCATCTACAAGCTGTTTACACGAGTCATCCTGAACAGGATTAGCAGAACACTAGATGAAGGTCAACCATGCGAGCAAGCAGGTTTCCGGAAAGGATTCAGCACAATCGACCATATCCACACAGTAACCAAGCTCATTGAGGTTTGTAGGGAGTACAAGATGCCGCTCTGTCTCACGTTCATTGATTTACAGAAAGCCTTTGATTCTGTGGAAACTGAAGCAGTCATCGAAGCCCTAGTCAAACAGGGTGTTCAAACCCAATACATCAAGATCCTTCGTGAGCTGTATTATGGATTCACCACCAGGATCTCACCATTCTACAAAGAAGTGATCATTGATGTCAAAAGAGGGGTTCGACAGGGTGATACCATCTCACCAAAACTCTTCAGTGCCACCCTCGAGAACATCATGAGACAATTAGAATGGGAAGGAATGGGAGTGAAGATAGATGGTCGGCAACTACACCACCTCCGCTTTGCTGATGACATCGTTCTAATAACACCAAACATTAGCCAAGCGGCACAAATGCTGGCTGACTTTGACCGAGAATGTGGAAAGGTAGGTCTACAGCTGAATCTGAAGAAAACTATGTTCATGAGAAATGAACTAGTTCCAGAGGCCCCATTCTCTCTCAATGGAACAAACATCTCTGAATGCAGCAGTTATGTGTACCTAGGTCGAGAAGTCAACATGATGAATGACCTAAAACCTGAGCTGCGCAGGAGGAAGAGAGCGGCATGGAATGCCTTCAAAGGCATCGAAGAAATAGCTAAAAAGGACAAAGAACCTCCGGCTCCGGGCACATCTCTTCGACTCCACCGTTCTCCCTGCATTAACATACGCCTCAGAGACCTGGGCCCTACGAAAGCAGGATGAGAATGCTATTCGGTCTCCCAGAGAGGCATCGAAAGAGCTATGCTTGGAATATCACGTCTCACTCAAGTGAGAGAAGGAATCGGAGTTCTGACCTCCGTCGCTATTCCAGATTCAGGGACGCTGTCTCGTTTGCCAAGGCATCGAAAATCAGATGGGCTGGACATGTAATGCGATTTGGAGACAACCGCTGGACTAGAGCCGTTACCGACTGGATCCCACGGGATGTCAAAAGATCACGTGGCCGCCCACCTACAAGATGGTCAGACTTCCTTGTTAAGACCCTGAAGGAACGGTTTGAGGCTCTTCATATTCCTGAATCAACCAGATGCCATTGGGCTACATTGGCACGTGATAGGGTCCAATGGAAATGTTACTGGCGCCCGCTCGAGCAAATCGATGAGTAACGGGATTCAAGTGATCAAGTGATCAAGTGATAGAAAATATAAGTATTTAAAATATATTTGACTTGACCATTTCTCTGCACTCTCCCCAACAGGTGCGTTCCTGCAGCGAGCACTCCCCAAGGCACTCAGTTCCAGGTTAAAGGGCTGGAACTTTGAGAAGGGGACCAAGCCACACCCAGCTTCTTAGGATCTTCCGCCTGACCACTTCAGCCCCGATGCCCTACAGCTCCCCACTCTCCCCACAGGTGCGCTTCCGCAGCGGGCACTCCCTGAGGCACTCAGTTCCAGGATAAGGGGCTGGAAGTTGAGAAGGGGACAAAGCCACACCCAGTTTCTTCGGATCTCCTGCTGGACCAGTTCTGCCCTGACACCCTGACTGCGAAACCACACACCAACACTCCAAAATTCAAAACCGCGAGTAATATCCTATCTACCCGAGGATACGATTGAGCATTTGCCCCTACATTCTTTGCTCTCCATCCCTAACTGCAAAGTAATTCAGGCACCTACTAACTCTATTGACTAGTCACCCAAAACACACAATTTCAACCTATGATAGTCATTATGGTAAAGCAACACAGAATTCCTACAAGCTCTATGATTGAAGTCATTAATAAGATGAGTCAAGCAAAAGCGATGAGCTATATAACCTCAATGAAAAGAAATTTCGGAAGGAACTAATAAAGAAGCACAAGGAACTCAAAGAAACAATGGGATACAAAGTCAAAATATACAAGAGGACATGAGAGCAGAATTGAGTAAATTTCAGAACAAAGTACAAGCAGAAATGACAGATATTAAAAATGAGGTAAGTGAACTGAAAAACACAGTGGAAGGCCTCCAAAGCAGAGTAACAGCTCCTGAAGAAAGAATTAGTGATCTCGAAGACGAGTTTCAGAGATTCTCTAGACAACAGCAGAAGGTGAAAAAAAAGACTCACAATCAACGAACAGACTACGAGAGAAAATGGGGATGAAGCCAAAAGGAACAACATTCACATTATTGGGGTTCCAGAAGGGCAAGAAGAAAACCCTAAAGAAGAAGAAACTGTCAAAGGCATCATAGCTGAGAAGTTCCCCGAACTGAAGAAACCATGCTCTCAGATACAAGAGGTCCTTAGGATACCAGCTAAAAGAAATCCCAATAAGAATAGTCCAAGAAACATCCTTATTAAAATGACAAAAACGATAGACAGAGATAGAATACTGAAAAAGCAGCAAGATCAAAGAAGGAAATCACATACAAAGGATCATCCCTTGAGATTTACAGCAGACTTCACAGATGAAACACTTCAAGCCCGAA
>JAJIBD010005296.1:0-41084 GCA_021461705.1 Cryptotis parvus
TGGAATTATATTGGTTGGAATTGTATTTCTTGTTGCTCTTGTAGTTTTTTAAAACCCACTTTGCTTGTAAAAGAGATAGATGAATGCCCAACCCAAAATAGGACATTAGAAACTCTGTGTGTGTGTGTGAGAGAGAGAGAGAGAGAGGAGAGAGAAAGTAAGAGAGCACACTCAGGGCCCCATACATGCCAAGCACATGCTTTATCCCAGCCCTACAAATAACCGGGAGGAAGAAGCAGGAGAGGATCCTCTGCTCTCCTCAGAGACTGATTCTATCGGTAATTCCAAACAAATCATCTCGGATATCTAAATCACGGATATCTAAATCCGTGGCAATTTATCTTCCTCCTCCACACCTCGGGAACATTGTTTACCTACCTAAGCGCCTATAGGCAGCAGCTAGTTTTTAAACCACCAGGTGAGTGTATTATCTTTTTTTCCCTAAGTTCATCATTTGTGTTTTTTAATATTGAATTTTATAATTATAGTTTAGCCATACGGTGGCTATTGCTGGTATTGATGAATACAAGTTAACACAGACCCCAAGACCAAAGTGTCCAAGACCAAGTGTCCAAGTCCCCACTGCCCTCGTTCCCTCTCGCCACCGTTTCGTTACCGTTTGATACTGTTTGGTGTATATACCGCTGATGAGTGAAATTATTCCGGATTTGTTATTTTACTGATCACAATCCCGAGAAGGGCGAGCTCTCGTTTCTCCTGAAAGTGCATTAGCCCGTGATGTTGGTGTGCCACCGTGGAAAACGGTGTGAGATTTCTCAAAGAGTCAGGCCAGCGTTCCCTAATGGCCCGCGATTCCACTCCTTGCTGTCTGCCCCTACCCCTAACGCAAAACCACTAGCTCCAATAGAGCATGTACTCCAACGTTCGTTGCGAGCTTAGCCCAGCAGCCAGGACATGGAAACACCCCAAAGGCCCGCGTGCGGGTCGGGTTCCAGGAGTGCTTACTAGAAGACGTGCCCAGGCAGGAGCTCCGAACGGCCCCTGCACGCCAGCAGGTTCGCGTTGCCCACAGGAGGGCACTAGGCAGCTGACAGGTCGCCCGCGGACGCAGCTGGGGTCCACCTACCCCGCAAGCAATCGGAGGCACCTGGACGCCTGCCCACGTGTCCTCTCGCTGACTGCTCGCCGCCGCTACCGCCCGCAGTCTCCGGGGCCACACGGGTCACCAGGTCCCCAGCCTGCCGGGACGGCTTGCAGCAGAGTGCCCCGACTCACCGCTGGGCCCGCCAGGACCAGGAGTTCCCAAAGCTCCCTCTCGAAAGTCGGACAGCGGCAGGCAGCGGGGCCCGCGGCGCTTGGGGGTGGCCCCCGGCCTCGGCGTTCCTGCCGGGGTCCCTCCGGGACCTCCATGTGCGGGGCGCGGGGCGAGCGACCAGAGAGCGCAGGGCCTGTCCGGGCAGTGGCCGCCCTGAGCGCCGCCCCGAGTCCGCGGGAGCGCCGGAGCTGCCGGTGGCGCTCTGCGACCTTGGCCGCGCCCCTGGCACTGCCGCACCTTCGCGGGCCCCCGGGCAGAAGCTGGAACTGCCCGACTGGGCAAAGTTTGGAAACCAGTGGAAAGCGTCTGCGGGCGGGGTCCGCCCAGCCTTGGTCTCGCACTGGGGCGGGCTCTGCGCCGCCCCGGGCTCTCAGGTTCCGAAACAGACCCAGAGACCTGGAGCCCGGCCCCGCGGGCCCAGCGCCAGCTGCGCAGCTGAGAGCCCACGCCCCAGCCCGGCCCCGATTAGTATCGCAGCGATAGGGGAGGCCCCCGAGTGTGTGTGGAGCCCCGGAAAAGTTTGTGGGGATCCCAGAGGAAAGCACCGTCAGCGTTTGTTTAGAAAGTGAAATGCAAAGGACGCCCTTCGCACCTCGCACAAATCTCACACACACACACACACACACACACACAAACACACACACACGCTTCCCACTACACAACGCCTCACTACATACACACACCTCCCAATACACACACCACCCACTACACACACACTCCCACTACACACACACCTGCCACTACACACACCTCCCACTACACACACACATCTCTCACTATAAACACACACCTCCCAATACACACACCACCCACTACACACAGCTCCCACTACACACACACATCTCTCACTATACACACACATCTCCCACTACACACAGCTCCCACTACACACACATCTCTCACTACTACACACACATCTCCCACTACACACACCTCCCACTACACACACATCTCTCCCTATACAAACACCTCCCACTACACACACCTCCCACTACACACACACACACACCTCTCACTATCACACACACCTCCCACTACACACACCTTCCACTACACACACCTCCCACTACACACATCTCACACTACACACACCTGCCACTATACACACACACCTCCAACTATACACACACCTCCCACTACACACACCTCCCACTACACACACCTCCCACTACATACACAACCCTGGACAGGGCTGGGGCGTGGTGTTTGAGGGAGACATCTTGGCAGTCTCTGATTCCCCCATTGTACAGACAACTCAAGGCCTGGTTTGGGGAACCCGGTCTTATCACTGCCTCTTATGTTTATTTCTCCTGAAAAAGGTGGAGTTTTCGTAGAACCCATGGAGTTGCTACACCAGCTCTTTTGCAGAAGGCAAAGAGGGCTTTGAAACCATAGGTAGAGCTGACATGGCTGGCACTTGGGTCTGTGAGGGTTCTCTCCCTGGGGATCTGTGAAAAATCTTTTCCTCTCTGCCACAGGTGTGAATGGTGTCAGCTTCTTCCTGGAGTCTAACGAGTTAACCCTTTGCTCTTTCTTTCCTGCCTGTCCCTGTGAAGGCCTATTTCACTTGCCTAACACCCTCTCACCCATCCATGCCATGGACGGACAGTTAGGATCTTCCCTGCCAAAGTCTGGCAGACCAGAGCAGAGTGGATGGTATTCTAGCAGAAAGGCAGCATCCTTTGAAGTTTGGTCTAAAGTACAAGCAAATAGGATTTTTTTCATGGGAAACTTAGGTCTTTAATCTAGGGCAGCCGCTTTCTGGCTTATAGTATAGTCACTTGCAGAAATATACAAAAAGAAGTGATTGTCTGGGAGTCGGACCGATAGCTCAACAGGGAGGGCATTTACCTTACATGTGTCTGACCCAGGTTCTATCTCCAGCCTCCCATATGGTCCCCTGAGCTCTTCCAGGAGTAATTCCTGAGTGCAGAGCAAGGAGTAACCCCTGAGCACTGTCAGGTGTGACCCAAAAAAAGAAAATAAAAAGAAGTGATCATCAGATGGGCAAATTAGGAAATTAATATACTAAATGAAGGTTCTGAAGGGAAGCTTTTAGTCCCTCCAAGTGTTGAAACTGACTCGGTCCCTGGCCCACAAGAATGCTCCTAGGGTCAGCAGACATGTGGGTTGCTATGGCCAAGCCTCTGGGCTTGGGGCAGAGATGAGGCCCCCTCCCTCATCCCCCACCTCCAATGGCACAGTGGGCATGGCTACGAGCTCTGCAGCCTCCATCATCAGCAATGCCAGAGAAGGTCCACATGCACAGCCGCGCCAGCTCCTACCCATGGCGCTGCCAGGCTTAGAGAACAAACAAGTTAGTGGCCAGGTTCTTCCCAGGACCTTGCCCAAATATACATTGTAATGATCAGTGCAGTTGCAACAAACTGGGGGAGTGGTGTGGGAATGGGGAGGTGGGTGGTGGCTGTGACCTTTGGTGGTGGAACTGGTATTGAGCATGAATACTTGTGACAACTGTACTATGAGGAAATTTATCAGTCACGGTGTTTTAATATTTAAAAAATAAATAAATAAATAAATAAATAAATAAAAAGTTTGAGGGTTTTGGGGGGGTGTACACCTGATGGCGTTCAGGGACTACTCCTGACTAAGCTCAGGAGTAGCTGGCAGTGCTCTAGGGACCACATGTGGTATTGGGGGTTCAAAAAAATTCTTCCTTCTCCCTCACCTCCCTACCCTCCTGCTGTCTGGGTGGGTTCTCCGCCCAAGCATGTGGTACAGGGTTCAGCAGCCATCTTGGCCAAGGATTCTAAACCCAACACCGTGGTCTGTGTTTGGCTAGAAATTGGAAGTTTGGGGTTTTCCTGTATTGGATTATAATGCCAGAACTAGTGTAAGTAAAAGCCTTTTGGAACTTTGCTGGATTTGTGAGTCTATCCGCTGGCCGCCGTTCCCCTTGGGGCAGAAGGGGACCCTCTCCTGCTCCCTGACATATTGTTGGGAAATGCAGTGCTCCACTGAGAACACAGTGGGCGCTTTCTGACATGGTTCTACAAAAGAGCTGCCATCTATGAACAAAGTGAGGTCTGAGTTTTCCAGGTAACTACCAGACAACTCTCGCTCAAGAGGCTTGGGACAAGAGAACTGTCAGTGAGGAGGGCCTGACACAGGAAGGAAAAGTGCTGGATTTGCAGATTGGGGCCTACAAATAGTACAGAGGGTGGGGTGCTTACCATGCATGCTGCAAGCCGGGCGTTGTTCTCTGGCAGCCCGTTTGATCCCCTGAGCACCACCAGGAGAGATCCCTGAGTACAGAGCCAGGCACAAGCTCTGAGCACAGCCAGGTATGGCCTCTCCAAACAAAATAAATAAATAAAATTAAGTAGTACATGGTGTTAAAATCATGTCTGGATTTCCCAAGAGGTAATCATGATATTTGAGGAGGGAGCTGTTCATCTGAGGAGGCTGCCAGTGGTTTATAGGAGGGCATTATTTGAGTTTGGATGGTTAAAAGCAGTTCCTACACACAGCTAAAGGCTTTGAGTTAACAAAGCCCTGGCTTGCCTCTGCTTGCAATCAGGCCATCCTGTTTAACCAGATCCAACACAGTTTTTGTTTTGTTTTGTTTTGTTTTTGATTTTGATTTTTGGGTCACACTTAGCAGTGGTCAAGGCTTGCTCCTGGTTTTGCACACGGGGAGCACTCCTGGTGGTGCTCAGAGAGATAGTATGGCAAGTAGAGGGCTTCCCTTGCATGTGGTTGCCCTCGTCAATCCCAGCACCACATATGGTCCCCAGCATCACCAGGACTGACCCTTGAGTGCAGAGCCAGGAGTAAGCCCTGAGTACTGTCAGGTGTGGTCCAAAAACAAGCAAAACAGAGAAAAGAATGAAATTTTCCCTCTCTTGGAAGAGTCAGGATTCATAGGGTTTATTTCCTAAGAGCCTACCTACATCTTTCCCAAAAAAAAAAACTGTAGGATTCTAATTAGGTTCTTCCTCAGTGGTGGCTGGTTGGATATAGTCAAGAGACTTGACCCTACTTACCAGATTTTTTTTTTTTTTTTTGCTTTTTTGGGTCACACCCGGCAATGCTCAGGGGTTACTCCTGGCTCTGCACTCAGGAATTACTCCTGGCAGTGCTCAGGGAACCATATGGGATGCCGGGGATAGAACCCAGGTCAGCCCTGTGCAAGGCAAATGCCCTACACCGTTGTTCTATCACTCCGCCCCAACTTATCAGATTTTCTCCAGATGAAAATCTTTGCCATCTTCCTGATTGCAATCCCATTCAGGGCCAACCCGGCACAGGCAATAGTCATCACATATAACTTTCCCCAAAGCCTCTGCCTCATCTAGGATATTGTGGGTTTTCTTAAATATTGATTAAGATTGATTTTTTTTTTCAATCCGGCCCAGGTATGCTGAACCAGAGACTCTCAGACATGGGGCAGAGCTGCTACTTGCTCTCCCTGTTCCCAGCTGCTCGTGAGGCACCCGGGAGGCATGGCGGGGTTCTAGCCCTGGCCTGCCACCCCAGCTGAGCCTCACAACAAGCCAGACCACCCTCCCCTACTCCATGGGGCCCGCCATTTTCCACATCGGACCTCCCTCTCGTCACAACTCCACCCAGCAGACCAGACTATCACAGCCCGACTCGTGCGACCACTAGCGGCTGCACAGTTTATCAATAAATGCTTTATTTAGAGGTGACTACAACAGTATGCCACCCAGACGGCAAGCCTGGCAAGCTGCTCGTGTAGTATTTGATATGCAAATACCAATAACATTTATATTAGGTCATTCCCCGCGACCTAATACAATTTTTTGAGGCTCTTTATGTTCCTGGAGCAAGCGGATGCCTTTGTGTTCTACTAGCATGAGACAGGACATATGGAAATATTACTGGTGCCCGCTCTAGCAAATAGATGATTAATAAGAAGATAGTGATAGATAGTGATTATCATGGTTTGATTTTAAATGAGCGAGCAACAGGTTTTATGTCTGGTTTTGAACATCCTCAAGGTACTTGTCAGTATCATCTGAAAAATCTCAGGTTAATTTTATTTGCTTTAGTCCATTAACATAAAAAGTGGGAAGTGCCAGAACTATAGTCCAGCAGGTAGGGTGTTTGCTTGCATGCAGCCAACCCAGGTTCAATCCCTGGCATCCCATATGGTCCCCTGATTACCACCAGGAGTAATTCCTGAATGCAGAGCCAGGAGTAACCCCTGAGCATTGTCAGGTGTGACCAAAAAAAAAAAAAAAAGCAAAAAAAAAGTGGGAAGTGAATTGTGTCCTGCCCCAAATTCATGGGGTTATTCCCTGAGGGGGCACAGGAGGTGTTGGTGCCTGTTCTGGTGGACCTAACTAAGGGGAAGAATGTTCTTTACTGTAGATACAGAAAAATCATAGCTTTGGACCCTAAGGAAACTTGTTTAGGAGCACCCCAGACCTTATAAGGCTCCAGCTGGCAATAGGCAGAGGTCAGAGGTTTTGTACAAGGCAAAGAAAAGTTGGATTCAGGGAACAGCTACACCCTTTCCTATTCTCCTGAAGAAACTGATCTAGCTCCCAGTTAATATAATTTATAGTTCCCTATTCTGGCCACATCTTCTGATTTCCCAACTTGATTTCCTGTCCTGGGGCCAGGCCTTAGTGCAGAAAAAGATGAGACTTTTTTTTTTTAAGACTAGGCATCAAAACTTTCCAATCTTTCAATAGACAGCCTAAGAGTGACCATCCAGGATTAATTGATGGTCCCCAACTGAAGCTACACGAACAGAAGATTTTCTTTCCCCCTTTGACAAGACCACACCTTGTCAGGGATCACTCCTGAAGCTCAGAGGGCCATACCAGGTACCAGGAATCAAACCTGGATTAGCCACTTGCAAGGGAAGCGCCTCCCCACTGTGCTGTGTCTCCAGCCCTGCAGAAGGGGGTCTTAGTAGTGCGGTGTCCCACCTCTTGCCAAGCCAGACATCTGGAGTGGCATGGATTTTTAATGGGTAAAAAAGCCAGCTGGGTGAAAACTCAATGCTGTGAATCCTATGAATGAAGTGTTTCTATATCCTACAAGCTAGAAAAAATTCACAACAAGCCCCTAGAAAATACTCCAGGATTCGAGACCAGAAATAAGAGGGGCATCCCTGGTACAAGGCTGACCAGGAATCTGTGTGGGTGCCCAAACATAAACCTGGCCAGATGTCTTCTGCTGAGGGTGCTGATTTTATTTTATTCTATTTATTTATCGTTTATTCATTCATTCATTCATTCATTCATTCATTCATTTTTTATTTTGTTTTTTGGGTCACACCCGGCAATGTTCAGGGGGTTACTCCTGGCTCTGCACTCAGGAATTACTCCTGGTGGTGGTCGGGTACCATATGGGATGCCGGGGATTGAACCCGGGCGGCTAGGACTGGCCGCGTGCAAGGCAAACGCCCTACCCACTGGGCTATCGCTCCGGCCCCCTGAGGGTGCTTATTTTAATAATAAATCAGTGTCTTATTATTAAAATCCCAATTGAGGAGTGAATTCCTGGGGACTTAGTGTCCCACTATGGATCAGCATGGAGACGTTGAACAGCTGATGGATGAGAAAAGTTACAGCTAATCATGTCAATCTGGAAGCCTCACCTTTGGGATGTAGCGTTAGAGAAGAGTGGTGTTGCTGGTTGAAGAGACAGGACAGAGGGTAAAGAACTTGCCTTGTGCACTGCCAACTCTAGTTTAATCCCCAGAATTGTACCTGGTCCTCTGAGCCCCACCAGGAGTGATAAATGAGCACAGAACCAGGAGTAAGTCCTTAGCACTTCCAGTGTGGACCAAAAAAAAAATCACTTTCCTTCCCTTTGTCTTGGTTGTTGCCAATGGAAAGGTGTCAGATCAGAAGAGAGCAATCACCAATAAGAGTTGTTGGGGTTCTCAACACAACGGCAGAAGGATTTTCCATAATGGAACCCTGGCAAAGAATTTCCACATTCCAGGACAAAGGGGTAGTAAGTGGAATGGTTCACAGAACTTGGAGAACCTCCTTAAAACATCTCTGACTATGTTGACAGAGGAGAAAGAGTAAGGAGGAAAATGAGAGCCCCCTGACGGTTCAGTGGCATGAAGGTTCCCAAGAACCAGGACAAAGCCAAGAGCCTCAGTTTCTTCATCTATGTACTGAAAATAATATCTGCATCACTGATTTCTGTGAAGATTAAATGAGGTTGTTTAGCTGAACCATTGGTCTCAGCCTAACAAATGTTAATTACCAGAGCAAGGATAGTTTATGTCTGTCTGCCTTTCTGCTGTAAGTAAAACAATTGAAGCAATGAAAACATATTTTTGGCTCATATAATCAGGACACTTGGATTCAGGATCATTAGTGTTTTCTCCCACCCCTTTCTTCCCAGTGGTTTTTGATCCTAGGAATCCAGGGCTCTTTCCTTGGTTTCACTCTCTCTAAAGGTGGCCTCTCCATCCTAGGCAATATGAGAGTGTTTCCTGGTAGCTCACATTCCTTTCTCCCCCACCCTAAAAGCCATAAAATAGTTCCTCCCTCTCCCTTCTCTTCTAGCTCTCAAATAAAACACAGGGAGAAATCGTGATTAGTTCCACATAATTTCTTGTCATCTTTGGAACAACCATGCTGGCCGGAAAGCAAGGTCTTGTGTTTGGCTGGCCCTTGACCATGTGCTCAGCTCTGACCTGAAATTGATGGATGGGTGTTATCTGAGATTGGCAAAAGTCCCACCAAAATCACGTGTGGGGAGTAGATGAGAAAAGTTTTCCCAAAGGAATGAATGTTCCAGTTAACTAAAGTTCTCACACACACACACACACACACACACATAACCAGACTTTTTATAAAATCTTAGCCATAAACATAATAAGAAATGAAATGGGAAGTGGCTGGGAGCGTGGCTCAGTGGTGGAGCACATTGAGGAGTGGGGACAGGCTCACCTCTGGGCAGATCATATACTTCCCTGTATAGGATCCTGGCAGCACTGCCATTGAGACCCCCCAGTACCACAGATATTTGGTCTCTGTAAACTGGAAATAACATCTGCATCACTGGTTATTGTGAAGATTAAATTTGGTTATATACCACAACCAAATGCATGAGCACCAAATACGGCAATGTGGACAACAGAGATGAAGGAAGAGAAGGGAGAAAAATGAAGAAAAATTATATATATATGTAGTGTATAGGTATGATTTAAAAAAAGCAATACTAATACCTGCTATTGTAAATAAATCTAAATGATTATCTGGGGCAAAGGAAATTGAATTAATAAAGGGTATTAATAAAGCAAGGCAAACACCCTAACCGTTGTGCTATCGCTCCAGCCCCATTTTCATGGGGCTGCCATTTTCAACATCAGACTCCACAGCTCATCAGAGCTCCACCCAAGAGAACAACCGATCTCTCCCTGTTGCTATTTATCAGTAAATGCACTAGATGAGAGCCTGCTACTGAGAGTATACCACCTGCACGGCAGAGCCTGAAAAGCTACCCATGTAGTATTTGATATACCAAAAACCAGTAACAATTATAGACTTCATTCCCATGACCTGAATGAATGGTTTTAGGCTTTTCGTGTTCCTGGAGTGAGCAGATGCCCCTTGGGCTACACTAGCACGCAACAGGAGGTATGGAGATGTTACTGGTGCCTGCCTCAGAGCAAATCCATGAATAACAGGAAGACAAGTGATACAAGTGATTAATGAACCTGTTATATTCAAGTTCTTCAACAGTTAATATTAGTCACTTATATTGGCAATAATATATGTGAAACTATTGGTGGGAGAAATCAATGATAATAACAAAATAAAAAACGCATTATGGTGTGGGGTATAATATTCCGCCTCTTAAAATAACTTCCTTCCAAAGAGAGGAAAATATGAGAAGGGAGAAAGCAGTACCTCTGCAATGGAGAAATCTAGCAAATAGTGATTCTGGCAAATGATTCGTTAATATCAGTGGTGAGTCTTGTGGGGCAAGACGGTGACTGTGAGCAACAAGTGCTAGAGTTGGCGGAGGGGCACAGGTCTCAGGGTTCTGTACAGCCGATGGGGCACAAAATTTCTCTGTGAGTGAATGTGGGTGCCCATGGATATTCTGGCTCAGGGAGAGCCTTAAACAACACTGGTCGGTTGTCAGCTGCGGAGGGCGGACCATGGAGTGTAACCTATGAGGATCGCAGCAGTGTGGCGCCCGCTGCGGGAGGTCCCACAGCTCTCAGAGTTGTTGGTGGTCGAGAGTGCTAATGTGCCTGAATAGGTCTCTTTGGGTCCAACTCTGCACCATTGTGCAGAGGGTGTTACGGTCCTACAGCTGAGGAGGCGCGGGTTCCCTCTCCACGGGGCTCAGAGATTGGCCACCAGTGGGGCAGCCCCACCACTATGTCCTCGGTACCAGCCCCCCAAGCTGCCTGCAACACACTATGAAGGAAAGCCTCCCTGAGCGCCATCTGTCTGGAGACTGAGGTTGGGCGAGTGCCACTGGCCAGATTCCGCTGGACTTGGTGGCTCCAGCCTACTCAGTGTACCCAAGCTGCAAAAGGCAGCAGCCCCAGCTCTGGTCCCTGTCGCCGCTGGGACCACGGTGAACCATCAACGCGGGGTCCAGGGGGCATGGTACCACCAGTAGGTCAACCTGGAACTGTGGGGCAAGTGGTGAAGCCTGACGGTGCCCTCAGGCTTTCTGATACCCAAAATCTGTGCCCCTGGCCAGACTCCAGCAACTCAGGACCAAGTCTCCCAAGAAATCAAACTGTCAAAAGTTAGGTATGTGGAAGCCTTGCCCACAAACCACCTCTGGCTCACCAAACAAGTTCATTTATTGTCCTTGCTTCTCAGACCCATAAATAAATCTCGAAGAAGATCAGAAGCCACAGTTAAGAAGCTTTTCACCAGCCGTGATCCAGAGACTCATAAATGAATCTCTAGAGAGATCAACACATTGCAGAGATTCCCCAGACTCTGCAGAAGGCTGCGTCATTAGCTTACCCTGGAGGGGAGCAGGTGAGCCCACTACCTGCCCAAACAGAGCCCAGACAGCCAAAACCTCACACTCCATAATCACACTCCATAATGCTCTTGGCCAGACCCCCACTGCTCTTGACAGCCTCATCCAGAAAGCAACCTGTTGAAAACTCAAGGTGTTAGAGAACATCCCTTAAAGGGCCAGTACCCCAGCCTATACGCCTATAACAGTTGGGAAGACTGAAACTGTTGAGGCTGTGATTCTGAACCCGGCCTGAGACTGCCAATAAGGGGGCCCCAGGAGAGCATCCAGGGCTTCCAAACTGAGAGAGCAATGGCCCTGGTGCCTGGGCCGTAAGGTCAGTACCTGGACCATGGGGCCCCTGGTCCCTGGGCTGTCCAGCCAGCACCAGGAAGGAGAAGCTGCTCCTGGTGCTTAAGTGTGAGGGGCCAGCACCAGAGCCACAAGGATTACAGGACAACAGGGCAACAGGATCAAATGGTGAAAGTTAGAGAAATAGAGATAAGAGGCACAGAGAAACAGCGGTCCCTGGAGAGAGGTTCCCGCAGAGAGCAGAGAGGTGAAGTACAAAGTAGCAGAAGACGGTTAAAAAGTAACCTTGAACTCTGCCCTTATTCTTTTCATGCCTCGATGGGTCGGGAACAGTGTAGGCCCCAGACACAGGCCAGGGCCCTTAATAGATTGCAGAGTACTGTTGGGGACCCCTCTAGGCCCCGGCATCTACTGCCGTGGCTACCCCCGACCCAAGCACTGTTAGGCCCTTGGAGTCTCAGGGGTCCCTCGGTCCTGGAGCCTTGGGACCCCCTGAGGAGGGTGCCATCACTCCCCTCCTTTCCTTTTATTTATAAGCCCTAACACTCAGGTATGAGGGATTTGTGACTGAAATCTCCATGGAATCTTGAGCACAGAGTTGAGGATGGGCTATCTCCCCCAGCTCCCTGTACTTCCAAAAGCCATTGCAGTCATGCACACACCCCAAAAACACCCAGTTAAAAATTTAACTACAGGGGCCGGAGCGATAGCCCAGCGGGTAGGGCGTTTGCCACACCGCTGCCCGGCCTGTGCATCCCATATGGTCCCCGAGCATCGCCGGGAGTGATTCCTGAGTGCAGAGTCAGGAGTAACCCCTGAGCATTGCCGGGTATGACCCAAAAAAGCAAAAAAAAAAAAAAAAATTAACTACAGTTGTATCACCTTGTTAAAATTATTTTTATTTTATTATTATTATTATTATTATTATTTGCTTTGGGGTCACACCTGGCAAATGCTCAGGGGTTACTCCTGGCTCTGCACTCAGGAATTACTCCTGGCGGTGCTCGGGGACCATATGGGATGCCGGGATCGAACCCGGGCCGGGCATGGGCTGGCAAGTGCAAGACAAACGCCCTACCCGCTGGGCTATCGCTCCAGCCCCATTTTTGATCATTCTTGCAGCAAATTATAACAAGCAATATAAAATAAATCACTGAAGGCCTGCTATGGGGGATGCCGAAGTGGTGGGTGGGAAAATTGGAGATAACAGTGGGGGAAGGTGCAGTGCTGATGGGATTCATAATGGTACATTGGATGTTCGGTTACAAATCATCATGAACAAATTTGTAATCACAGTGTTTATATAAAATAATTTTTTAAATCACTGGTGGCAAATTATATTAATAGTATATACCTTTCTTAGAGTTTTAGGATGACCATAACACATTGTCACAAACTTGATGATTTGACCTAACAGAATTTTATTCTTTCATAATTCTGGAGACTAGAAGTCTGAAACCAAAGCGTTGGCCGGTGGGTTTGTCCCAGGGACTCTCAGGGGAGGTCAGTTCCTTGCCTTTCACTTAGCTTCTCTTAGGATTGCAAGACACCTTCCTGTAACCCCTGGTATTCTTTGGTTTGTGGCAGCATAATCTTGATCTCTATGTCTACCATCAATAGCTTACCCCTGTACATTTTCTCTGTACAGAAACTATTACTGGGTCAGTAACCACCTGATAATCCATGTGACCTCACCTTACTTTATCACATCTGCAAAGATCTTACCTCAAAATAAGACCACATTTTTGCATCAGGTGTCTATCATGGTCATTGCAGTTTTGCTCTGCTCTCCATGTACTTTTTTAACTTAAGAAATGCCTTGTCTTGATGTACTGTTGTAGTGGTGGGAAAGTTAGAGATATAAACAGGTATCTAGTGACAGAAACTATGAGTGACCCATTCTAGGAACTGGGCAGAGATGAATAGACCATAAGTCATAAAGCTGACCAGAACAGAAGAGCCATACTGACGTGGTTATCTAGGCATGGGGAAGGAAGGGTTGCAGAAACAATTGACAGACAACTATATGAAACTTAAGCAGAATGTCCTAAACAAGATTCCTAGCAAGGGTGGGTCACAGCTAGTATTATGATGTGCCCTTCCGCCTTGATTGTTTAGTTGTGACATAACCAATCAAAAATGTCCATTATTTTGCTCTTTTCCTCTTTATTCCACAATAGGTTATGTTGCTAAAAATACTCTTATATAAAGTGCTCTATACTCCTGCTTTATTTGTAGGTTCAGGCTGCTTGCCTAGCTGTGTGATCTGTCTAGAAAAGACCACTGTTAGTATAGTTTCTTTTCAGCTCTACTTGCTAGTCTTGGGTTTTGTATCGTAAGTGAAAAGCTGATTCTCTCTCTTTCCTGTAAGCTCTTTACATATGTTTATGTTAGTACAAAGGATTTTTTGTGTAGGCACAGGGACAGTTAAGGAGGTGCATTTATGAGTTAATTAACTCTGAATTAGTTACTCCCAGGCATCCATCATATTTCCTAATGAAAAACCTCAGATGCTGTTAGATTGATTCTAATATTTTGTACCCCAAAAGGAGAGTCTTACCATGGGAATGAATGGAACCAGAAAAAGAGATCACCCCGGCCTCAACATGGGACAACTAAGTATCCTACACGATGTTCTGAGAGCAAGGAACAAGTTCTGTTCTGATCCAAAGATAAGCAGTGGGTCCTAAGGGGATTGGGAATGATCCATCAATCTGGAGAGGGAACATAGCCTGGGCTATATGGAGTGATCTCCCCAGGAAAGGTCACTCTATAAATTTAATCTGTGCTGTAGATAAATGTGGCTCTCTTACTGTGTTTATACAAAAATGACTAGAAATATTATTGAAGTGATTGTTTACCAGCCAAGGATGAGAGAAAAACAAAGCACCTCGGGGTTCCACCCTATTGCCCCCAGGAACAGGAATGTGATCCCCGATAATTTTGCCCCCAGTGAGGGGAAGCCTTTTCTCACCTATTGTTTTCAGGATAAAAAAAAAGCCTTTTACCTCTTGTAGCTCCCTGCCCTCAGCCTTTGTAAAATATATATTTCTGGGAGATTTAATTGTGGTATGGTGGTGGTGTGTGTGGAGTTAGTTGGAGTGAGGAGGAGTGGAGAAAAAATTAAAGCCTTAGATTTTCTAGAACTGGTGGTTATGCTTCTTTGTCCATTGTCTGGACAGTTGTTGGCCCCAAACATGGCCAGGGAACCCACCCCCAATATCTGTTGGAGATCCTGAGAGGCCCCAACAGACCTCCCTTGCTTTTGACACCTTAAGATTACCTTGGTGTGGGGCTGGAAAGATAGCACAACAGGTAAGGCATTTGTTTTGCATATGGCATACCTGGGTTTGATTCCTGATATTCATATGGTCCCATGAACACCACCAGAGATGATTCCTGAGTGGATAGCCATAACCCTGAGCATCTCCAAGTGTGCCCTTTACCAAACAAAGGATTGTTTTGGTATGATTAATTAAGTGAACTCCTCTACAACAATATACATTTTCATAACTTTTTTTGGGGTCCCACACCCAGCTGGGGTAATAATTTATCCCTGACTCTGTGCTCAGGGATCACTCCTGGTAAGCCTGAGGATCCATGTTGGGTGCCAGGGACTGAATCTGGGCCAGCTGCATACAAAATAAGCACTTTAACAGCATCATTATCCCTCTGGCCCTTCTCATATCGGCTCTGCACTCGGAATCTCTCCTGGAAGTGCTTAGGGAATCAGGTCAGCCGTTTGCAAGGCAAACCTGCCCCTACCTGCTATATTATCACTCCAGTCCCATTTTAATACTATTAATTGTAATTACTTTGTTGTATTATGAGCTAATCTCTCCCTAATATTATTGCTAATCTCTTTCTGTGCATAACTTTTAAACTTTGTCCTAGTGTGTAGAAAAAACTAACATATATAGGGTTTAGTACTATTAATGGTTTCAAGAATCCATCAATGATCTTGGATAAGGAGAGACTATTGTGCACCATTGCTACAGGCATTCTGTGATACAAGTGAAAATTCCAAAGCAAACCCTAATTCTTTTTATTGTAGGGTGTATTGTTATCATCGTATTTTAGATTTTGGTATTATTTTCACCCCAAATATTTCATCTTAGGCAGTTATGATAGTCTCATTTTCTTTGTCAGCACTCAATATAGATATCAACATGTCTATCCCTGTTCAAACCATTAAACTTGAGAGAAAATCTGATGGCATTTCTGGGCATGATACTCTTGCTTCTAAGGAGCCATGAAAGGAAAAGGCCTCTTTGTTTGAGTTTGAGTGTTGTAATATCCATCTGTAGTGCCAAAAGAAGAGCTGTTATACTACCAACCCAAAGAGTAAGTCAATAGTAGAAAGAGAAAGCTAAGACAATCACAGATACAAATGGAAAATTAATAGATACAGAGAGCTACTGAGAGTATAGGTAGGTAAACTTTCATCATCTGCAAGAAGATAAAAAAGATTTCTTAATAGCTGAGATATAAGAAGTATACACATGTACATATGTGTGTATATATACACACAAATTACATATATACACACAAAATTATATAAAAAATACACACATATATATGTATATATGAACGTATGTATGTATTTCTTCTTAATTCCTGTTTTTGGCACAGAGTTCCTAAAATCCTTAAAAATTTCTGAGTAAACAGGGAGGGTTTCTTCTGTTATGTTAATAAAGTGACTTTTTGGGAGGCACTTTATGTTGGGAGTCAGTTGTCAGGAGAAACAATCATATGATTTATTTATTTTTTTTAAAAAATATTGTATTATACCACCATTAGCTATACAATTACAAGATGTTCATGTTTGAATTTTGGTTCTACAGTGTTCCAACACCCATCCCTCCACCCTTGCCCATCTCCCATCACCAATGTCCACACCTCCCTCCCCCTCCCCCAGCCTGCCTCCATGGCAGGTTCTTTATCTCCTTTCTCTCTTTCTCTCTCTCTGTCTCCTTACTTCCCTTTCTTACATATTGTAGATTATAATATATTCTAGAACATGATTGGTTCCACTAGTTTGATGTACCGGGTGTGGACCACTAAAATGGCAGCTATTATAGTGAGTGAGTCTCATCTGGCTGCTTCTGAGTCCCTACAGAGGTGATGGGCCCAATCCCAAAACCCATCTCCTGGGAGCCTCATGGTCAGGTGATCTAGGGGAGAGCCGGATGGCAGCTCTCCCCCCATGCATCTGAGTCTCTCGTTTTTCTCTTTATCTCTATTTCTGTCTCTGTACTTCTCTCTCTTCTCCTACACCTTGTGACTTTCCTTATGGTTTATGATGCAATTATCTATGTGTATATTCAGAGTGAGTTCTAGAGTCACATTATAGTTCCTCATTCCCCATCAACCTCCCCAGTTTGTTACAACTACAATGATCATTATGGTATACAGATGTGAAAGATTCTGGAAAGGATCTGGTCCTAGCCTACTTTGTTATCTAAGCCTCTTGGCGTGGCTGTGCAGCCACAGCTGTGCGCCTGGTCTGCCCCTTGTCTAGTTCATCCTGTTGCAGAGGCTGCGAGCCCATAGCCAAGCCCACTGGCATGGAGAGGGAGGAGCCCAAATTCCTGCTTCCAATTCTGCCAACATGGCTTTCCACCCCCGCCCCATGACTGCTTTACCCTAGGAGCTACATTGGTCTCAGCCGGGGACTAGCAGATTCCTCAGAGATTCCATGGCAGTTCCACATGGGCTGGGCAGCGCAGCTGTGTGTCTGGTCTGTCCCTTGTCCAGTTCATCTCTATTGTTACTGTTTTTGGCATATCGAATACACCACAGGTAGCTTGCCAGGCTCTGCCATGGCTCTGGGTTCATTCCAGGGTGCCCAGTCTTTTCCTATGTCAGACCATCCACCATCCACGGCCCATAGGGCAGAGCTCTGGGGGTGTAGACAAGCCTACCTCCTGTCTGCTACCTACCAACACAGCTGGGCACCGCAGCCACACCTGCAACACCTCGAGGGGCAGGTGGCCCACAATCATATGATTTTGAGGGTTGGAACTTTTGGTTCCATCGCTTGACTTCCCAGAACAGAGAGGGACTGAAGATCGAACAGATCATCAATGGTAATTAATTAAATGATTTAATCAATCACTTATATGCAATAAAGTCTCCACAAAAGCATACTCCCAAACCTAGAGTTCAGAAAGCTTCTAACTTAGCAAACATAAAAAATAATTGTAGAGAGTAGCAGGAAGTTCTATGTCCTTTCCCCCATAACTATGCATATCTTCCACCTGATTGTCCCTGAGATTTATATTAGTCTTAGGTAATAAACTAGAAATCTGGTAAGTGAAATGTTTCTCCCAGTTTTGTGGGTCATTGAGAAAATTAACAAAATGGTGACTTTGTGCTCATGGATTGGCTGCATATGAGGCAAGGAGATAAAATTCTATTTTTTTTGTCTTGTTTTGGGCCACACCCAGAAATGCTCAGGGATTACTTCTGGCTCTGCACTCAAGAGTCATTACTCTCAGGTCTCAGGAGACCATACGGTATATCAGGATCAAACTTTAGTGAGCTGTGTGCAAGGCAAGCACCCTACTCACTACACTATCCTCCAGTGCCTCGATGGAAAATTCTTAAAGCAGATACTGAATTATTGAAATTGAAATTAAATCAAAGCAAATCCTTGTGTTTTTACAAACATTGCCATTCAAATATTTTCTTATTCAGGTACTTAAAATTGTAATAAAAACAAAGAGGTTTCTTTCCAGGACTGAATATATGTGTGTACATCCCTCCCACTTTTGTTTCCAGAAGGAATTAGAGTATCTGACTCCAAATAATTATGGCCTGAGTAATTTTGGTAAATGAAAACTGATTTCAAGTATTATAGTTCATTTGGAAACATGCAGGCCTTTTAAGCCATAAAACTGAATACTTTTTTTTTTGTTTGTTTTTTGGTCACACCCTGCGATGCACAGGGGTTACTCCTGGCTCTGCACTCAGGAATTACTCCTAGTGGTGATTGGGGACCATATGGGATGCCGGGATCGAACCCAGTTTGGTCATGTACAAGGCAAATGCCCTCCACCTGTACTATCACTCTGGCCCCTTTATCCTACCTATGTTTGTTAATCAGAATTAGTTTGTGTTATCTAAACATAAAAAGTAATTCACCTTATTTAAAAATGGAACTGGAGGGTATTTTTACTAAGTGAAATAAGTCATAGAGGAAAGGTCAGATACCACAGATGATTTCACTCATCGATGCTGAACCAGTATCTGGAGCAAAAGGGTGAAGGGTCATTTTGGCAGGAACAGTCAGTGTTGACCTGATGCCTCAACTTCCACAAAATGGGAAAAAGAACTGAGAGAGGGGATTGAAATTTTGACGAAGGCAAATATTAGACAAGACTAGCTGTAGTTGCCTGGATGCCTCAAGATGATGATTATTTATCCTCAGTTTACCATTCCCCCAAAATCTGACCCTTCTTCATTTAGGTTTGCAGATTAGACAGTATGCCTTAGGGGACCAGGACAGGGGGCATTTTATTGTTCTTTCTGTTACCAGTCTATATCCCAGACTCCCTAAAGTTTGCTTCCTAATCTCTTTCTCTATAAAAATTCTTTCTTGCTACCATAAAGACAAGATGGATGCTTTTAGGACACAAATCTGCCATCTTGCAACCTACCAGATCATTAAAGTTCTTTCTCAATCCATCACTGTGTCTCTCATTTAATTGGCTCCCATGTTGCAGTGGAACCAAACCTTTGAAGTTACCAAACACCACACAGTGGAACTGTGTATGGAAGTCTCATTATAAATTTGAACATACAGGGTGTTGGAACAATAAATAATAGAGCCAGTAGGGCACTTACTTGCCTTGCACATGGTTGACTAGGGCTCGATCCTGGGCACTCCATATGATCCTCCAATCTCAGCAGGCATGATTTCTTAGTAAAGAGCCAAGACTAGGCCCTGAGCACCCCTGGGTGTGGCCCCAAAAGAAAAAAAAATACAAATAAATAGATAAATGAGCATGCAGAAAGAGAACCAACTGCTTACATATCATTTGCTTCAGTCCTTGCTGAACCGTGGCCTGGGCTGCAGCTTACAATGGGCTGCTTACTGGTCAAAGCAGAGGCAAGACCCCTCCTGGTCAGTGTCTTGAGTTTATACTGGTGGACAGACAAATAAAACAAAACTGGTCAGGGCCAGAGTGATAGTCCAGCAGGGAGGGCATTTGCCCTGCACGTAGCCAACCCGAGTTTGATCCTCAGCATCCCATATGGTGGTATATGTGTACTGAAAGGGTCACACTCGCCTGCTTAGAGCAAACTAGTATGATCCTTCCTATAGTCTTCCTATAGTCTCAACGTAGCCAGGATGATAGTCTCCTGGTAAATTCTAACTGTCCCACACTGGGTGCAGTGGGTATAAAGAGGAGCTGTGCCCAATCTAGAAAATATAGAAGTCTTAGTAGATGTATAAGTCAGAAGTTATTCAGTCAAGGTGACTTCTGTAACTGCCCACACCCTCTAGCAGTGTTTACATAGAAGAGAGGTCTCATTAGAATGAACCTTGGCTTAAATAGATTAAGCTGGGAGTGGGCAAAACAACAAAACTCCCAGAATAGCTAAACCTGTCCTCCAACACCCCTGGACATCAAAATCCCACCCTCAGATACTGTAGCTGAGTACCAGTCCAAACCATAGCCGACACATCCAGCGCCAAAACAGAGCCAGAAAAAGAATCAGAAAACTCAGGGGTAGTGAGAGACAAGCCTTACATTGTTTTGAGATTCCTGCCACTGTAAGCAAAGAAGCCTTGAAGGGGAGTTTTCTTTGGCACTGGTGGGCAAGTTTTTCAGGCTGGCTCTGTGCAATGTAAGACCCAGAGCTCTGTGTTTTAGCCAAGAGAAGAACATTATATGCAAAACTATTTAAGTCCAGACATCAGAGAATGGACGGCCAAATAAGGGGGACCACCGAGCATCTGAAGAGAAAACAGGGAGATTTCCTAAGTTACTGAGCCTGTCTTTTCATGAGAAAAGAAAAAAATTTCACATGAAAATCATATGGAGTCCAGCGGGTAGGGCATTTGCCTTGCATGCGGCCAGCCCAAGCCAGCCCAGATTCGATCCCGGCATCCCATATGGTCCCCTGAGCACTGCCAGGAGTAATTCCTGAGTGTAGAGCCAGGAATAATCCCTGAGCATTGCCAGGTTTGACCCAAAAAAAAAAAAAAAAAGAAAGAAAAAAAAAATCCTATCGATAAGATGACAGTGTTAGGGTGAGCAAAACGGCAGGCTGGTTTAAGGAGACAAAAGGCCCCCATGTTGCTGTGGAAAGTCACCGAGGGCACGTCATCAATCCCCATTCGGCCTTGGGAAGAACATCTGGGCAGGCTCAGCCCGGCAGCCTTGAAAAGTAACAGTTTCACTGCCCTTGTGTTATCTAGAAACCGCTCGGGTGTGGGCATGGCATACTGACGTTTAGAACATCCCGGGACATATCAATACAACCTGTTTGTTCAACTTGAGTGATGTCTTTCTTTGAATCATGGTCTTCTCTGATTTTAATTTTATGCAGGTTATGATGCAAATAGTGGCTATATAATCTAAAGCTTCCCTTACTCGGGGTCTTGCTTTTGACCTGTGTGCCTGAGAGCTTGACCCCAGCTAGCTGGCTTTAATAAACTCCGCTTGGGGGCCGGAGCAATAGCACAGTGGGTAGGGCATTTGCCTTGCACGCGGCCAACCCAGGTTCAATCCCCAGCATCCCATATGGTCCCCCCCAGCACCGCCAGGAGTAATTCCTGAGTGCAGAGCCAGGGGTAACCCCCTGAGCATTGCCGAGTGTGACCCCAAAAAGCAAAAATATAAATAAATAAAATAAACTCCGCTTGAGCTTTGCCTTACTGACTGGACTCTTTGTGTGGTTCGGAGCAGGGAATTATCGACCCAAGACCCTAACAATGGAACATCTTCAGATTTTGTTATAAAAGTCAGAGAGGTTTTTAAATTAGAAATCAACAACGTCCAGAAAAGTCATTCTGTGGGTCTTTAAAGGAAGCATAAAGGAAGAACTAAAAGGGTTCATTGATTTGGGGTGCTCAAACTTTGATGGAGGAAACCTGGAGTTTGGTTGGTTTGATTGAGCTCAGGGTCTAAAATATTGAATTCTGTTGACTTCAAACAAAAGCCATCAGTGATTTCGACAACAAACAAGATTTATTCAGAAACAAACTGCAGTAAAGAGTCTGGCTTAGGAAATTCATTCATGGGAATACTTGCGCTCACATTCATTGCACTCACTCTTCTTAGCCTCTGGACAACTTCCTCAGGCCCACCTAAGGGGAGCTGTGAGATGGAGGGTGTTCTGGGCCAGGGAGTTTGCAGATTTATGCATGCTGCGCCATGCTGTAGCCAATCCACCTCATTTGAACAGGGGTCTGAATGATGGTCACAGCTTGTCATTTATCACCACCACCTACAGAGCCGGCGCCCTGTACACACACTATCTCTCCATGCAAGTAAGTGTGTTAGTTTTGCTTCTCCAAAAGAATTCTGCCTGTCTCCCTCTCTTCCTTTGGCATTCCCTGACTATCGCTGGTTTGGGGTGAATATGAGTACCCCACTGCTTGCCGAAGAAAACATCCTGACTGATTCTCACACATCAAACTTTCTCCCCTTCCTCATGAATACATGACTGATCTTCTCCTTAACCTCGGGGTTCCAGATATGTCACTAGGATTGGTTTGGGCACCGAATCTGCCTTTAGTTCCTTTGACTCCACGGAGCTCATCACCTGAAGGTCATTTTCAAGCCTGGGTCCCTGACAAGGACTTCACCTCAGATGGAGGAATTTTCCCCGAAAAAAACCCAAAGCACTGGTGCCTATACTTTACACAGTATCACAGAAATGATTCCATGGAGTTTAGTAAAGTTGGCAAAAAATCTTTAGCTACTCTGCAGGCTGCTTTGCAATTTCCATAACTGTGTTTAGACACCTATGATGCTTTGAAGGGGCTTTGAATGTACCTTCTGCCATGGTCACACTTTGTGCTAGTGTTTCAGAAGTATCTCTTTCATTTTCTTTGGCTCTAAGTGTGAAACACATTCCCTACATATGGCTACCTCTCACAGAAGGCAACTGCAGTTCATGTTTAAAGGTATCAATGTATCATCTTATAGTTTCTGCATATGTGGAACCCAGATGACCCTAATTGTTCACTGCTGAAAGCACCCTATCATAAGATGTAAATGGTTGAACCTCATCTCAACTATAGAAGGAAAGTCAACATTCTTCCCAATATCTCTCAAAATATCCATGGGACAGGGATGAGGGGTGTTGGAGAATGGAGTCTGTTGACATTTTCAGGCTCATTAGAATCCAGCCCATGGGGCTGGAGAGATAGTATAAGGAATAAGGCACATGTCTTGCATGTAGCCAACCCCAATTCTATCCCCAGCACTACCTAGTTCCATAAACATTGCAAGATGAAGTCCTGGAGGACTCTCAGCAACATGAGGGTGACCCAGGTGATCCCCTAGAACTGCATCCTTGAGCAAAAATTTCTGGAAGGGACCCCAAGATTTCTGAGCAACACTTAGGTGTCAAAGGACGTGTCCTAGTGAACTCTGGGTTTCTGCAGCTCAAAGCCATTCGCATCACCTGGAGGCAGGTTCTTATGCTAATCAGGTCCCTCTTGTGCAAATCACAATAGGAGACTGAGGGCAGGATTGGAAGAAGCGGTTTGATTTTAATAACTCTTGGAATAACGTTATATTTCTATCATGATTTCTATGCCAGCTAGTTGGGGAACTTTTCTCATAACTCCCAAGGACACCACGTGGGATATCTAAAATTTACCAGGAGGAAGCCTGGCCATTTTGGATCCTCCGCTTTAGAAATGGCTCTGCTAAGATCAAGGGAAGGAGCCATGCTAAGTTTGCCTCCGGGCAAGTGAAATGATCACTTGATCACTTGATCACTTGAATCCGTTACTCATCGATTTGCTCTCGAGCGGGCGCCAGTAACATTTCCATTGGACCCTATCACGTGCCAATGTAGCCCAATGGCATCTGGTTGATTCAGGAATATGAAGAGCCTCAAACCGTTCCTTCAGGGTCTTAACAAGGAAGTCTGACCATCTTGTAGGTGGGCGGCCACGTGATCTTTTGACATCCCGTGGGATCCAGTCGGTAACGGCTCTAGTCCAGCGGTTGTCTCCAAATCGCATTACATGTCCAGCCCATCTGATTTTCGATGCCTTGGCAAACGAGACAGCGTCCCTGATTCTGGAATAGCGACGGAGGGTCAGAACTCCGGATTCCTTCTCTCACTTGAGTGAGACGTGATATTCCAAGCATAGCTCTTCTCGATGCCTCTCTGGGAGACCCGAATAGCATTCTCATCCTGCTTTCGTAGGGCCCAGGTCTCTGAGGCGTATGTTAATGCAGGGAGAACGGTGGAGTCGAAGAGATGTGCCCGGAGCCGGAGGTTCTTTGTCCTTTTAGCTATTTCTTCGATGCCTTTGAAGGCATTCCATGCCGCTCTCTTCCTCCTGCGCAGCTCAGGTTTTAGGTCATTCATCATGTTGACTTCTCGACCTAGGTAAACATAACTGCTGCATTCAGCCTACAAGGACCCGCCCCTGCAGAGACCCGCCCTTCAGAGGAGAGTATTTCAAACCCAGGAATGCTTGAGCCTCAGACACAGGTACACCCGGCAGAGCAGAAACCAGCTTTTCCCGTTGTGCGGCCGCTGCGCTGCCACAGCAATTTACCCCAAACTACCACAAATATTCTACCCACCCCTCTGAGAGAGAGCCCCCACAAAGCAATGAGAATATAGTGCCCGCATGGCAGAGCCTGGCAAAGCTGTCCGATGCGTGTTCGATATGCCAAACCCAGTAACAAAAATGTTTATTTTCCTGACCCCGAAAGAGCCCTTAATACGGCAGCAGTAAGAAAGGCAAGTGAAATGACTCTCCATAAAACTAAGGGCAGAGCACTCAGAATTACTCTGGAGCAGAATAGAAATGGACCTTGTGGGTGTTTTGGAGATAAACATCTGCATGAAGTTCATGGTCTGAAATCATAATGTCATTTCCCTATGTTTATATATCCTGAGATGCTTTTGTTCTTTGGTGTTTCCCCTCTCCACAGTGCTTTGTATAAGATCTACCTGGGAAGAGGCCGAGCAATAGCACAGCAGGTAGGGCATTTGCCTTGCACGTGCCTGACCCGGAGTTCCATCCCCAGCATCCTGTATGGTCCCCAAGCACTGCCAGGAGTAATTCCTGAACTAAGAGCCAGGAGTAACCCCTTAGCATTGCGGGTGTGACCCAAACAAAAAAAAAAAAAAAAAGATTGACCTGGGAAGCAGGGACTCAGCCATGGCATTAGCTTATGTGTGGAGCTGAACTAACACTGTGGCCTAGCAGCAGCTGCTCCTAGAAGCTGGCTTTTGTTTGTTTGTTTTTTGGTGATGCAGCCCTGGTGGTGAGGGAAGTTTTTTGTCTCCCTGGTCTTTGACGGGTTTGGGGATAAAAGGTGCTGGGAAGGTGATAGGCGTCCTTCTTGGTAGAAGACCTCAACCTGAGCACAGGGTCGGAGGTCGGCCAGAAGCTAGAGGTCTGGGAGGTTCCCCATTTTTGGATTGCAGTAGCAGAGTTCGCTTAATTATTGGTGATAAGTAAAGGCCTTTGGAACTGTGCTGAATTTGTGGTATGATCATCTGTCGCTGGTCCTTGAAGTAAAAGGGAACTCATTCCTTGATACTGTTGGGGACTCCAGCCTTCCCCCTACACTTGGGAACCTCCTAAAGTGAATGAAATGAAATGAATGAATGAATGAATGAACAAACGAATGAACAAACAAATGAACAAATGAATGGATGGACAGACAGATGGATGGACGGATGGATGATGGATGGACAGATGGACGGATGGACCGGACGGATGGATGGATGGATGGATGGATGGATGGATGGATGAAATATAGGCCCTTGCCAGGCAGTGTGGGGATAGAAGGATAAATTCATTAAAAACACTGATTCTGTCATCTTAGAGAGAGTTCTGAGGAGGAAACCAGAAAACATAAAACATTTAAAACAGAAGCAATACTTATTCACTATACTGTTTTTCCTAGTTGCAAAGTGATAGTCACTTGAAAAAACTGTATTTACTCTCTTTTAAAACTTCTTTCTTCCCTCCCTCCCCTTCCCTTCTCTCTCTCCTCCCTCCCTTTTTCCTTTCCCTTCCCTCTTCTCTCTCTCTCTCTCTCTCTCTCTCTCTCTCTCTCTCTCTCTCTGTCTGTCTCTCTGCCACACCCAACAGTGCTCAGTACTCAGAGATCACACATGGAGGGCTGAGGAGGATGCAGGGACCATATATGGTGCTGGGGATCCCACCCTGCACCCACCCTGCAGCACCCACCCTGCAGCAGCTTTTTACTCAATCCGCCCAGGTATGCTGGTCCAGAGCCTCTCAGACATGGGGCAGAGCTGTTCCTTGCTCTCCCTGTGCCCAGCCATTCATGAGGCAGTTGGGAGGCATGGCAGGTTCTAGTCCTGGCCCACCACCTCGGCAGAGCCTCACAACAAGCCAGACCACCCCGCCTCACTTCACGGGCGCCGCCATTTTCCACATCCGGACTTCCCTCTCGTCAGAACTCCACCCAGCAGACCAGCCCATCACAGCCCGGTTCGCGCGGCCGCTTGGGGCCTCGCGGTTCATCAATAAATGCTTTATTTGGAGGTGTTTAAAAGAGTTTGCCTCCCACTCGGCAAGCCTGGCAAGCTTCTCGTGTTGTATTTGATATGCCAAATTCCAGTAACAATTATATTAGGTCATTCCCATGATCTAATATAATGGTTTGAGGCTCTTTATGTTCCTGTAGCAAGCCTATGCCCCTGGCTCTACTGGCATGAGACAGGTCATATGGAGATATTACTGGTGCCCGCTCTAGCAAATAGGTGATCAACGGGAAGATCGTGATCCCACCCAGGGCAGCCGCATGGAAAGAACAAAAGAGTCCTGACTGCTGTACTATCTTTCCAGCCCCTAAACATTTCTTTTCATTCCTTTTTAAAGATGCCACCTGTAACTCAGTCCTGATTTCTGGTCCAGACTCACTGGGTCAAGGACCATGAGTTGTGTCTGCCCCCCACCTACAGAACCTGGGCGAGAGAGGTCAAGTGCTTCCTTGCATGCTGCTGACCCCACTTGGATTCTCACTTCAGACCCAGGAATGAGTCTGAGCACAGAATAGTCCACAGCTGGTTGTGGCCCCAAAACAAAACTAAAACTGAAAATCCAAGACAAACCACTTTGCTGAGTCACAAGATTCCTAAGGACAGGGCTAGTGGGTTTGTCCAGCTTTTCCATTTCCCTCTGGATCAAGATTGATGACTGTCAGGTTAGAGTAAGCAGATCCCAGAATGCGGGAATGATGTAGGCAGGCAGACAGGGAAGGGCCCCACTTTCTGGGAATAAAACCAACAACTCCAAGGTTGCAAAGGCCCATTTTGAGAAACAGGAACTAAGGCCTGATAATGCTTCCTCTGGAGCCAAGAGACCCAGGAAAGGCTGGACACCCACTCCAAAGCTCCAGCAGGAACAAAGGACAGGAAAGGAATTTCAGAGATCATCCTCTGTTCCAGCACTGCCCCCCTTGGTAAAGTCTTAGCAATGGACTCTTACCTGGGTAGAAGCCCTACGTGGAGCAGCTTGGGAAAATCCTATAAAAGCCACCTTGGACAAAGGAAGGGCACATATGCTGCCCGAGCCCATGAGCTGCTAGAGCCCATGTGGCAGAAGGTGCCCGGGCACATGAGTCACCCACATCTCCCTTCTTGAGACATGTACTCTCTCTCTCTCCCACCTTCTCTCCTCCTTCCCCTTTTAAAACATCTCCATAATAAAATCTGTTTTACTCGCTGCTCATCTCCTCCTGAAATTCTTCTTCAGAGAGGCAAAGATAAAAACCTGCAAAGCCTGGGTAAGGCCTAGCCCTCCCAGAGGGTCCTGGGTGGCAGCGGTGGATTGGGAGAAAGTGACTGTCTCCTTCCGCCTCACATAATTCACCCATGGGGGCCCACCTACATCAGGGAGACTTTCCAAGGGCCTCTGTGGCAAATGCGGTTTTAAATAATTGGTTTTCTAGCCCCTGAACTTGTTAAAACTGGCTGTGAGGGGCAGGAGAGATGTACAGGCAGTAAGACACTTGGGAAAGAGGAAACCTCCGTTTACCCTCACCAGCGGCTCTGAGCTGTCCTGTTTTGTGCAGGAAGGGGGGGGTTATACATTTTTGACCTGCAAATTCTTGGCTTTTTCTAATAAACAGGGAGTTAATAATTGTCCATCATAACATTCTGCCCAGAGGATGAGATAATGGGAAATACCTAAGACAAATGGCCAGGCAGGATCTGCTGGATGCTGCATCCTCTCTCATTTGTGAAGATCCTAATTTCCATTTAAAAAGGGTCTGCAGGCCGGGAGCAATAACACAGCCGGGTAGGGCATTTGCCTTGCTCGTGCCTGACCTGGGTTTGATCCCTGAGTAATTCCCTGAGTGCAGAGCCAGGAGTAACCCCTGAGCATTGCCAGGCGTGACCCCAAAAGCAAAAATAAATAAATAAAAGCATCTGCAGGAAAACCCGTATCTCTAACTTCCCTGCATTCCCTGCTAACACAACGACCCAATTTTCCTATAAGAACTCCACAAAAGAGCCGGAGTTAACTTAGTCCTATACTAAGTTCCTCCCCACTAGGGGAGCTTCTTTTTGCTACTTTCCAATAAACTTTTCTGCTTTCCAACTCTGAGTCTGAGCAACTTTATTATTCAATATTTTCATTCTGAGCATCTATATTATTCAATAATCTATATTTTTTAAATTATTGAATAATAATTATTATGAGTCTGAGCATCTTTATTATCCAATGTTTTCAAATGTTGAAGAACCTGGGAATCGCGAATGAACACAGAGACCCGTGGCCGCTGCAATGCTTCACCTGATCATTTGCCTGCCGGCACTGGACCCTGGTCTGATCTCCGGCACCATATATGGTCCCATATGGCCACGAGTGATCCTTGAGCACAGAGCCAGGAGTAAGCCCTGAGAACTGCCTTGAGTGGCCAAAAAAACCAAACAACAAACAAAACAAACCTGGCCCTGATCTGACTCTTCCGTCTCTTCCGTCTCCTTCTACTGACTCTCCTCACCCTTAGCTTGGATCTCATCAGAGTGTTTTGCCCCGGGGGTGTAAAGTTACAAGACTCTCTGGTAACTTCAGACCTTATTATCAAAACTAATATATTTGTTCTGTTTGTGTCCAGGCTATGCCAATAGTTTTCATAATGCTAATTTTATAATAAGAACAATGTTACCTCTTAGATTTCTAGGATCTTAGGAAACAATACATCTATATTTTAAGCTTATATTTTTGTGGATGATGTAGGCAGGTAGATGGGAGAGAGCCCATGGCAAATGGAATTCCTAAAAAGCGAAATAAAACCAACAATATGAAGGCCGGAAAAACAACAGCTGGAGAAGCAACAGCCCACCTTGAAAATCACAGGCACCAGAGGCCTGCACCTAGCCCATGAGGCCCTAAGAAGAATGAACCCCTTCACGGAAAGAAAAGGACAGGAAAGAAATTTCAAAAGACTGTCCAACACCACCCCCTTGACAACTTTTTTCTTTGTGACAATACCTGACTCTCATCTCCTGGTCCTTCAAACCCCAGGTCAAGGCAACCTGAAAATCCATATAAAAGCCAGCCTTAAAGACCAGACAGGCCTCTCTGAGGTCACTCGTGAGAATGTTACTGTCCCTCTCTCTTTCTCTCTCTCTCTTTCTCTCTCTCAACCCTCCTTAAATACTCCATAATAAAATCTATTTTACTTCACTGCTCATCTACCCCTAAAAAATTCTTTTCTGCAAGGAGTACAAAGAAACTTGAAAACTCCTGGGTAAGGCCTAGAACTGACTTTCCAGCAAAGAGCAATTCCTCTCTCCAGCCTGAGCCCATGGCTCCCTGAGAAATCGGGTGGAGGGGATCAACTCCCGTGCCTAGAGACCAAGCGGGCATCCGGTGTGACTTGATGGCCACCTCGTGGGGCTGGCGGGGCTCTGGCTGGTTCGTGCAGGGCTCACTGCAGATCTGGTCAGTCCTAGCAGCCAGCAGGTGCTGGGGGTGCATCGCGAGAAAGGACCGTCTCTCTCCGTCCTGCATCACATAAGTCATCCGTGCCCCCATTTGAAAGAGGTATAAATGATTGTAAAAGTACCTTTAGGGTAAAGGTATGTCATATTATCACAAGGTAATATTTTTTTATGAGCTATAGTCTATCACTGCTTACTATTATAAACTCGTTCAACAATTTAATGTTTTTCTGAAGGTGTTAGATACCTATTTGAAAATGAACAACAATTGCATAATTTTCCATAAATTCTTTTTTGGGGTACTTAAAACCCAAACAGGAACAAACCAACTGGCTGACCTTTCCCGGGTTTGCCTGTACGCCCCTCTGCTGGTGAACTGTATTTCTGCTTCTGTAAAGGCAACGTGGTCCTTGCTTGCTGCTGTCCCAGCTGGGTGAGTCTCTGCAGTGGCCTAACTTGGGGGCGCGTTTGAACGACAGTTCACAGCACCCCCGAAGCACAGTCCCTCTGGTCAGACCGCTGCAGCGGAATTCCCTGCAGTCTGTTGTACGCGATCTATACATCTTACACCATGTCCTTTACAGAATGACCTCAAGAGGGCGTTCTAGCCCTGGAGATACTGTGGCTCCAAAAAGAGCAATAATGTTGGAGTGAAAATCTCAAAGCTGTGTCTGTTATTTCTTATGTACAAGTCACTTAATTTTATTTATTTATTTTTTGGAATCAACCAGATGCCATTGGGCTACATTGGCACGTGATAGGGTCCAATGGAAATGTTACTGGCGCCCGCTCGAGCAAATCGATGAGTAACGGGATTCAAGTGATCAAGTGATTTTTTGGGGGTGGGTTACTCCTGGCAGTGGTCAGGAGACAATATGGGATGCCAGGGATTGAACCCAGGTCAGCTGCTTGCAAGGCAACCGCCTACCCGCTGTGCTATCACTCTGAGTGTGACTCACTCTAAAGGCCTCTAAGTGAATTCACTCGCTTGCCTTCTAGGTAGGAACCGCTGAGGCTCCCATGTGGCAGAAGAGGTGAAGAACAGTATCTAAGGTCACAAGAGGGGCATGAAGACATAGTACAGCAGGTAGGGTGGTCCTGGCCCACCTGCACAGTCCCCTGAGCCCCAGGAGTGATGCCTGAGCATAGAGCCAGGAGCACCCCTCTGGGTGTGGCCCCCAAACAAAAACAAAAGAACAAGAATCAAAAGTCACACAAATGTAGTGCAACCCACAATGTGTGAAAGAGAAGAGAGAGAGAGAGAGAGAGAGAGAGAGAGAGAGAGAGAGAGAGAGAGAAGAGATAAAGAACCTGCCATTTAGGCAGGCTAATGGAGGGGAGAGGGAATTGGGGACATTGGTGGTGGGAAATGGGCACTGGTGGAGGGCGGGTGCTGGAACACTATGTGACCGAAACCTCTAAACATGAACAACGTTGTAATTGTATACCTCACGGTGGTATAATAAAATATTAATTTAAAAAAAAGTCACAAAAGGGACTAGAGGGGGGGAGGGAGGGGAGAGAGGGAGGGAGGGAGGGAGAGAAGGAGAGAGGGAGGGAGAGAGGGAGAGAGGGAGGAGGAGAGAGGGAGGAGAGAGGGAGGGAGGGAGGGAGAGGGAGAGAGGGAGGGAGGGAGGGAGGAGAGAGGAAGGGAGGGAAAGAGGGAGAGAGGGAGGGAGGGAGGGGAGGGAGAGAGGGAGAGAGGGAGGGAGGGGAGGGAGAGAGGAAGGGAGGGGAAAGAGGAGAGAGGGGAGGGAGGGAGGGAGGGAGGGAGAGAGAGGAGGGAGGGACCCGGGACAGGTCCTGGCCTGTGCCCCAGGCTCTCCCACAGCTGCCTCTACGCTCTGTCACCCCTCGCAGAACAGAATGTGAAAATACAGGCAAAAGACCCAAATCTCTGTCCTGTTGTTCCTCACAGACACTCTGCCAATGTTGTGTGTGTGTGTGTGAGAGAGAGAGAGAGAGAGAGAGAGAGAGAGAGAGAGGAGAGAGAGAGAGAGAGAGAGAGAGAGAGGAGAGAGAGAGAGAGAGAGAGAGAGGAGAGAGAGAGAGAGAGAGAGAGATCTTCTGCCATGATCTCATGACACTCGGGAGTACAACAGGTTCTCTTGACCCTTTACTTCTCCAAGTTGTACCCCAGCAGGAAGTGGGCAGACATCCTGCTTTTTTTTTTTTTTTTTTTCTGTCATGCGGCTTCTAGAGTTTTCTCTCTGCTAAGGTCAGTTCAAGAAAAGAAAAAGTAAGGAACCCCTTTCTCCAAGTTCTTCCTGCCTCTACTACTGAAACATAAATTCCTGAGTATATTATTCTGTTTGGAAGCTATTTCCTTCTTGGTACACTCTTTCTGCTTTCATGTTAGGGCTGAGAGTTCTGACTGGACTAATTGCTGTTGGAGCCAACTGGTCTGTTTCCATGACCGTTTCAAGTCTTTGCCTTGTTTATGCGGCTCCCTCACACTGTTAGAGTCCTCGGTGTCTTTTTCTTACCCAGCTCAGGATCAGCTCTGCTTTTTGATGGGGGGTCACGTGTTCCATCCATCTGCTCTGCTGCTGGCATTTTCATTATTAGACCTTTGATTTTATTTCATCTTCGATACAGTTTCTATTTTCCATCTTAATTTGCCTTCTCGGTAATTTATTACATTTTATCTTTGTGTAGTTGTCTCCTGATCTACTGTATGTTGCTCTGGGAGAGGCGCATCCTCCCCCACCCCTTAGATCAGTGCCCAAACGGGTGCTGCTGAGCAGTGCATGGCACCAGTAGTCTCGGGTGCGCGGGGCACTTCCTATGTGTCCACCTAAAGGAGGCTGATTTCTAGGGGATAAACAGTATTTTTTTTTTCTGGAAAGGAGGTTGTGGTTAAATGAGTCTGGGAACCTCTGTGGCCGACCTGGGTTCTATCCCGGCATCTCATATGGTCCTCGAGGCTCCTACAGGAGTGATTCCTGAGCGAAGAGCCAGGAGTAACCCTGAGCATTGCCGGGTGTGACCCCAAAAAAGCAATAGATAGGTAGATAGGTAGGTAGATAGACAGACAGACAGACAGACAGACAGATAGATAGATAAGAGTAGATGCTTAAACAATAGGAACAGGGACCTACAGACATCTCAGCGGTGAGCTGAGCTGCCTTGGTCTGCAGATGTCTCCTTGCAGAGTGGGAGGTCAAAACGGGCTGGAAGCGGAAGCGGTATTAAGTACAGGTCACATTTAAAGGACAGAGAATTAGGAATAATCTTTCCAAGGGAGAGTCAGGAATTTGTGAAAGTGCTGTATTTTGAGCCACCAAAACATTTCATTTCACTAATTCATTTTTTTTTTCCTTTGTGGGTCACACCAGCAATGCTGAGGGATATTCCTGGCTCTGCACTCAGGAATTGCTCCTGGTGGTGCTCAGGGGGATCAAATCCGGGTCGGCCAAGTGCAAGGCAAACGCCCTACCCGCTGTGCTATCACTCCAGCCCCACACTAATTCATTTTTTAAACTCTAGCTTAGTTGCTAATGTATTCATTACACTTCCAATCTTAAACATTTCTAGAAGCTTGTTCTGTCAGACATGCCTGGTCTGTGCTGGAGAGGGCTGGAGGGCCAGCACAGTGGATAAGGTGCCTTCCCACACCTGAGCTCACCTGGAGTTGGACCCCAGGCCCCAGAGCCCATCAGGAGAGGCCTGGAACACTGCAGGTGTGGCAGAAACAACCCCCTCCTGCCCGCGCCAAAAGCCAGGTAGTTTTCATTTCCCTTATTCTGTGGCAAATTTTTCACAGAAAAAATTGGTCTAATGATTTATTTTTTAAAGTATGAAAACATATTCATTGCATATTCAGAACTTAGAGTTTGTGCACTTGATTCCACTGTTGTTTCTTATAAAGTCATCGCAACTCATTACAAAATATCTATTATGACAAAATTTGTACTAGAATTTTGTATATGTAGAAACCAGACTTATTTGAGGGTTTATTCCTTCCAGAATTTGCCTCTGCTTTAGGGCGCTGAGTCCTACTAACTTAGGGAATTTATACATTTATTTTAAGTAAATATTCAATGTGAAAATACATTTAACTCAATAAAATTTTAATAAGTTAATTTTAACATGGAGGTTTTGGATTATACCAGTAGAATGGATTCGTCGGAAATCCATGAGGAGTCATATAATATGACTGTTTGGAATTCGAGGCGGTCTCGAATTTGGGGGCTCGACCCCTCCGGGAGGCGGTGGACGCGCCTGGCCTGTTTCATAATATTACGAGTCTGATTAGAGGGTTCTAATCAGATTGAGTAAATATAATGTTTGGACTATGTTCTGCTTGTTTTTTTAAAGGAAGTCGCCTCCATCCCCTTCCTCCTCATTCCAGGCTGAGCCCTAAAAGTGGTATATTTTCAGCCAGTTTTGCTAAGGGTCCTATTTAAACTGTCTCCATCAACATATACGTGTGTTATCTCTTCCTGCCTGCAAATTCTAAGCCAGTGCCTTTATTATTTTGCCCCATCCGTCCTCTCTTGCTGGGTAGGCGCAGCTTTTTCTTTAACTATTAAGCAATATTGACGTGGAGAGCAAGCTTCCGGGCCCTGGCTACACCCGCTGAGCCTGGGGCGAAGCGGATCATCGGGCGGCGACCGCCTGGGGGTAGGAGCTGTGGGGTAGGGGGCGGCGGGAATGCAGGGAGGCGCGAGTCCCGGCCCGGCTCGGCTCTGCGCGAGGCAGGACGAGGTTGGGGCGGGCCGCGGCGTTACGGGCCGCAGCGGGCGCGCACCTCCCGCCCCCCGGGCGCTCCCCCGAGCTCGAGCGCGCCCCCTGCGGGGCCGCCCGCAGCAACAACGGCCTGTCGCAGGCGCCGGCGCGGGAAGCGCAGAGAGCGGTCGGGGCGCGCGGGCGGGCGGCGTCCAGACCTTTGCAGAAAGGCGGGTTGCTCTTTCGTGACTCTTCAAGTCGGCCTGGCCGCCGCTCTGGGGCAAGCGAGGGAAAAACAAAATACCAACCCTGACCCCGACGTGACTTGAACACGCAACCTTCTGATCTGGAGTCAGACGCGCTACCATTGCGCCACGAGGTCACACCGAGCAAACGAGTCCGCGTCGTTAAAGACCTCGCTGCGCCGGCCAGGCCCGCGCTCGCGGCCGCGGGGTGGATCCTCTCCTCGGCGCGCGGCGCACGTTCCCCGCGAGAAGGAGCCGCGGCGCCGGCGTTTCCGCGCTCAGCGCTTCTCGGGCGGCGGGGCGTGAGCGACGCCGCAGACTCCGGGCCCGCTGCCCGCCGGCGCTGCAGGACGGAGCCCCCAGGGTGCGAGGGGGCGCGGAGAGGGGCGGCCCGGCCGGCGGCTGGAGCGAGGACGGGAGGGGCGGTCTCTCGAATTTGGGGCGCGACCCTCCGGCTGCCGGGCGGCGCTGGAGGCCGAGGACGCGCCTCGCAGCCGGGCCCGCGCGCACGTCGCGGCCTTGGTGCCGGTTTGGGTCCGCGGGTCGAGCAGCCGCCGCCACCCGGCTAAGGCGCAGCCTTGCGGCTGCCTCCGTGAAATAAACGCATTAACTATCACTATCACTATCACTATCTTCCCGTTCATCATCTATTTGCTCGAGCGGGTACCAGTAATATCTCCATATGTCCTGTCCCATGCTAGTAGAACCCAAGGGCATCCGCTTGCTCCAGGAACATAAAGAGCCTCAAACCATTATATTAGGACATGGGAATGACCTAATATAAATGTTACTGGTATTTGGCATATCAAATACGACACTGGCAGCTTGCCAGGCTTGCCGTGCGGGTGGCATACTCTTGTAGTCACCTCTGAATAAAGCATTTATTGATGAACCCTCTAAGTAATCACTTGAAGAAAGGCAGATGGGCCACAGTACTGAAGTACCTTGCCTGTGAGTAACTTACGTGATTTCCAACAATATATCATTGGCCAGAATCCAGGACAACACCAAATATTCAAGAGAGGCAGGACATTTGGAAAAGGGCATAAATATTTAAGAAGCAGCAACAAACTCTCCTACAACTCTTCAATTATTTGGAAAATTGAAGAATACAGAACAAGAATAAAAAAAGAAATACTCTAGACAGCTCTTATTTTTTTTTCTTTTGGGTCACACCCGGCGATGCTCAGGGGGTTTCTCCTGGCTCTACACTCAGGAATTACTCCTGGCGGTGCTCGGGAACCGTATGGGATGCCCGGGATCAAACCGGGCCTGCATGGCCGGCCGTGCAAGGTAAATGCCCTACCCGCTGGGCTGTCGCTCCGGCCCCACTTATTTTATTTTTAAAGATTTAATTGCTTTTATTTATTATTATTATTATTATTATTATTATTATTATTATTATTATTATTATTTTTTGTTTACTTTTTTGGGTCACACCTGGCAATGCTCAGTGGTTATTTCTGGCTCTGCACTCGGGAATTACTCCTGGAGGAGTAACGCATTAAACGCTACGGAAAGAACCTGAGAGTTGGAGCAGGACCTGCTGGAGGAACGTCAGAGTCGCGGCCGGCGCGGCCTGCACACGCCCAGCGTGACTGCACAGACGCCTCCGACCTTGCGGGGCGGGGGAGCACCTCCAAGGCCCTTGCCGGGTGGCCCCCATGGAATTTCCACGATGTCACTATTAAACTTCATATATTGTTGTCTGCGCGATTTTATTAATATGCACTTATATGTGATACATTTGATCACCGCAGTAGTAGAGGGTGCACTTGCCTTTTGCACCCTCTGGCCCCGGGTTCCCCGTCACCACATGTGGTCCCCCAAGCCCTGCCGGAGTGACCCCTGAGCACAGATCCAGGAGTAAGCCGTGAGCACTGCTGGGTTTGGCCTCCAAAACTAATTTAGAAAATTGGAATAAAATCTAGTAAGTGCGTAAATATAACGTAAAAAAGCAATTTAAAGGCATCCATCTGGTCTCTAAGAACATCAGGAATTCGTGTTAATTCAGTAAATAAAAGCTCCACCCAGCCAAGCACTCCTGAGACAAAAGGGCCCCAGTAAAGTGGGAGGAAGCTGAGGCTCGTGGGGAAACCTGGGGACTGAGGGCTCGCTCCACGCTGTCCACCTGTGAGCACGTCCACAGTTGCACGGGAAAGGAGTCCGGGCCACCTGTGAGTCTCGGGGCGGTGTGAGAACAGCAGCAGCGCTCTGGGCTGGGGAGTCACTGATCTGACCCCCCCCAACGCTGTTAGAGCAGCAGGGCGGGGGAATCCGGCAGACTAGCCCCAGGCCTGATGACAGGAACCTCTCCCCAAACCAGAGATTGCTGCCTCCTAGGATAGAGCAGTGGGTGGGGCACTTGCCTTGCACGCAGCAAACCAGCTTCGGTCGCCTGGTGTGACTTCTCAGCACAGAACCAGGGTTAAGCACTGAGCATTGCTGGATGTGGCCAAAACAAACAGAAAATACCTTGTTGCATTTTTTTTTTACATCACACCCAATGATGCTCAGGGACTCTGCTCTCAGGGAGTTACTGCTGGTGGTTTTCATGGCATATGGCATGTGGCATGCCGGACATCAAACCCAGGTCAGCCTCCTGCAAGGTAGATGCCCCTACCCACTGAGCTATGGCTCCTGCCTTGTTGCTTTTAATGTCCCAGGGTTAAATTGAATTGCACCGCAGTGGGGCCCTCAGAGGATGCAGGGATTGGGGACTTGAGAGATGTGCTTCCAGGCTTTCTGCCCTGCTTCCTCTTGAGACCCTCCAGCCCCTGGTCATGCCTTAACACTCGAGGAAGAACCCCGACCTTCCCTGCTGATGAGGAGTCCAAACTCTCTGCAAAGATTTCCTCATGACAAGGAAAAATCCCACAGAGATGTTTGGTTCAGGTACGCTCTGCGGTCTGTCATGCCCAGGCTCTGCCGTGTGGGGGTATGGCCAGTCCTGTAGACTGCAGTGAGGGATGGGGTCAGATGAAGGGATTAATGCTTTTTTTTTTTTTGGGGGGGTGACACCCGGCGATGCTCCAGGGTTTTCCCCTGGCGGTGCTCGGGAACCATATGGGATGCCTGGGATCAATGCCGGGATCGATGCCTGAGATCAAATCCGGCATATCAAATACGACACGGGTAGCTTGCCAGGCTCTGCCGTGCAGGTAGCATACTCTTGTAGTCATCTCAAAATCCAGCATTTATTGGGCCGCGCAGGCCGGGCTGTGATAGGCTGGTCTGCAGGGTGGAGTTCTGACGAGAGGGAAGTCCGGATGTGGAACATGGAGGCCCTCATGGAGTGGCGGGTCGTCTGGCTTGTTGTGAGGCTCTAGGCTGGATTAAAAAAAGACTGCTGCAGGATGGATCTTGATGAGCCAAGCTGTGATAGGCTGGTCTGCTGGTGGAGTGCTGATGAGGGGGCAGTCCCGGATGTGGAAAATGGAGGCCCTCATGGAGTGGCGGTTGGCCTGTCTCCATTTATAGGTAAATTTCATAACTTTATTTTTCCCAACAGCTGCATCGTGTTCCATTGTGTAGATGTACCAAAGTTTCTTTTATCCAGTCATCAGTTCTCAGGCATACTGGTTGTTTCCAGGTTCTGGCTATTGTGAATAGTGCTGCTATGAAAATAAAAGTGTGGATGGTGTTTCCGCTGTGTGTTTTTGGCTTCCCAGGGCATATTCCCAGGAGTGGTATGGTTGGGTCAAAAAAAGAGCTCAATTTCTAGTCTTTGGAGAAATGTCCATATTGTTTTCCAGAAAGGTTCGTACAAGTCGACATTCCCACCAACAATGTATGAGAGTCCCCTTTTCCCCCGCATTCACGCCAGCACTTGTTGCTTTTACCCTTTGGATATGGGCCAGTCTCTGTAGTGTGAGGTGATATCTCATTGTTGTTTTGATTTGCATCTCCTCTGATGATTAGGTGATGATGAGCATTTTTTCATATGCCTTTTGGCCATTTGAATGTCTTCCTTGTGAAAGTTTCTGTTCATCTCTTCTCCCCATTTTTTTAATGGGGTTGGCTGTTTTCTTCTTATAAAGTTCTACCAGTGCCTGGTATACGCTGGATATTAACTCCTTATCAGATGGGTATTGGGTGAATATTCTTTCCCATTCAGTGGACTGTCTTTGTATCTTGGTCACTGTTTCTTTTGAGGTGCAGAAGCTTTTTTAGTTTCATGTAGTCCCATATGTTTATCTTTGCTTCTAGTTGCTTTGTTAGTGGTATTTCACCTTTGAAGATGTCTTTAGCTTCAATGTCATGGAAGGTTTTTCCTATATTTTCTTCAATGTACTTTATGGATTCAGGTCTAATATTGAGATCTTTAATCCATTTTGATCTGATTTTTGTGCATGGTGTTAGAAAGAGGTCCAAATTCATTTTTTTTTACATGTAGCTGTCCAGTTTTACCAGCACCACTTGTTGAAGAGGCTTTCCTTGCTCCATTTCCATACTTTTTTGCCCTTTAACAAAGATTAAATGATCTTGTATTTGAGGATGGGTGTCAGGATATTCAACTCTATTCCATAGGTCCACAGGTCTGTTTTAATTCCAATACCATGCTGTTTTAATTACCACTGCTTTGTAGTACAGTTTGAAGTTGGGAAAGGTGATGTCTCCCATATTCTTTTCCCCAAGGATTGCTTTAGCTATTTGTGGTGGTTTATTATTCCATACAAATTTCAGGAGTGTTTGGTCAATTTCTTTGAAGAATATCACGGGTATCCTTATAGGGATGGCATTGAATCTGTATAAAGCTCTAGGGAGTATTACCATTTTGACAATATTGATTCTCCCAATCCACGAGCAGGGAATGTGCTTCCATTTCCTCATGTCCTCTTTTTATTTTTGAAGCAGTGTCTTGTAGTTTTCTTTGTACAGGTTCTTTATACACTTGGTTAAGCTGATTTTCTGTGGCACAATTATGAATGGAATCATTTTCTTAATATTAGTTTAATCATGAATGGGTGGTGGATCTTGTCAAATGCTTTCTTTGCATCTATTGATATGATCATATGGTTTTTTTATTCTTTCTCTTATTGATATGATGTATTATGTTGATTGACTTGAGAATGTTGAACCATCCTTGCATTCCCCGGATGAATCCTACTTGATCATGATGTATAATCTTTTGATGAGTCTTTCGCTTCTGTTTGCTAGTATTTTGTTGAAGATCTTAGCATCTTAGGAGATTGGTCTGTAGTTTTGTTCTTTTGGGTTTTTGGGGTGTTGTCTCTGCCTGCTTTGGGTATCAGGGTGATATGTGCCTTGTAGAAGCTGTTTGGGAGTGTTTCTGTTTCTTCTATTTCCTGGCAGAGCTTCAAAAAGGAGTGGCAGTAGGTCCTCCTTAAAGGTTTGGAAGAATTCACTAGTGAATCCATCTGGATCTGGGCTTTTGTGTTTCCGCAGACTTTTTGATTACTGTTTCCAATTTCCTGATGGTGATAGGCTTATTCAGGTATTGCAGTCTTCTTGTTTCAGCCATGGGAGGTTATAGGACTTCAGGAATTTATTCATTTCTTCTAGGTTCTCATGTTTCATGGCACAAAAAAGACTCTGATGATCTTTTGGATTTCTGTGGTTTCTGTTGTGATGTCACCATTTTCATTTCTGAATCTGTTTATTTGGGTTCTCTCTTCCCTGTCCTTACAAGTCTTGCCAGTGGTTTGTCGATCTTGTTTATTTTTTTTTCAAAGAACCAGCTCTTGGTTTCATTAATCTTTTGGATTGTTTTTGGGCTTCAAGCTCATTGATTTCCTCTCTAAGTTTTATTATTTCCTTCTTTCTGCCTGGTTTGGGCCCTCTTGTTGGTCTTTTCTAATATTTTGAGCTGTGAAGTCAGGTTATTTATGTGGGCCCCTTTCTTTTTTCTGATGAATGCTTGCAGAGCTGTGAACTTTCCTCTTAACACTGCTTTCGCTGTGTCCCACAAGTTCAGATAGTTGGTGTCTTCATTTTTATTTGCTTCCCAGGAATCTTTTGGATTTCTTCTTTGATTTCTTCTATGACACACTGGGTTGTTCAGCAGTGAGCTGTTCAGTTTCCAGGTGTATGGTGTGACTCCCTGTTTCTGTGTATGGTCAACTTCCCATTTTTCCAGTGCATCATGATCTGAAAAGATAGTTGACACAATTTCTGTCTTGTTATTTTATTGAGGTATGCTTTGTGACTCAGCACGTAGTCTATCTTGGAGAATGTTCCATGTGCACTGGAGAAAAATGTGTATTCAGCTTTTGGAGGATGAAAAGCCCTGTATATATCAGCCAGCTCTCTTTCTTCCATTTCTTCCTTCTCCAGTATTTCCCTGGTGAGTTTCAGTCTCCGTCGGTCTATCCATAATTTTTAAAGCAGTGTTGAAGTCTCCAACTACTATTGTGCTACTGTTAATGTCTTCTTTGAGGTTTGTTAATAGTTGTTTTAAGTATTTTGCTGGCCCCTCGTTGGGCGCATATATGTTTAGTAATGTGATTTATTCC